>JANIMX020000154.1:2559330-2569783 GCA_024582655.2 Erythroxylum kunthianum | reverse complement strand
ACTGGAAAAGAAATGGTGGAGGCGTTAATGGTGGAAGAGAAATGATGGAGGACAAGGACAAGGATATTTTCGTAAAAGAGAATGAGGGCAATAAAACCTCTTTATTTTTAAAATCTTAAATTTAAGGGTTTTTTTAGGCATCTTACGTAAAATTGGGTATAAGTGTAATAAGTTTGTTTGAGTTGTCGTAAATGTTTTTTCCCCAAAATGTGGCTAAAAACGAATGAACGTATTTTCACGTGACTAATTGTGAACTCTTCCCTTCTTTCTATTACACGAATCCACATGTCTCTTTAAATGAGATGTTCCACCTTTTGAACTCCCGACCAATATCTTTTGACAATAGCTTCATTCGCCTTTTTCTACTATGTCCATTGATCTAATCTTATTAAAGTGATTTCAAACATTACTTTTCAATTAACCTGGACTTCTATCTTCCTTTGGTACATGACTAAAAGTTTCCACTTTTGAATCCAATATCAGATTACAACTCTCCATTGAAAGAATATGCTCATCCATTTGAAACAATCAACATATAAAGATATATGTTATTCATAATCATAATTGATAATTCATAAACATGAGAGAGAATAAGAGAACATAAATCATGGGCGTGTATGTGACCGTATAAGTAACTAATAAACTTTAAATATATGATTATAATTTATGTTCCGTGTATGTGACCATATAGGTCACTAAGATCATGTCACACAACACACGTGCATGTATATATTTTCACGGATTTATACGGTCATATACATAGGTGTTTATGTGACTGTATAAGTTACTGTAAAGTTTTTGTGCATACTTACACAACCATTTACACGAATGTGTATGTGACCATATATGTCACTTAATCATGCTTACACAATCACATACATGAGAGTGTATATGACCTTGTAAGTTCTTGAAACTTCACTTCACAATCAATTATATAGTTATGTACACGCTCGTGTATGTGATTTTATAAGTCCGTGAAAACACCCCTCAGATGGCAATAATCCCAAAAATTCTAATATTTCACAAATTCAATCTTTAATAAAAAAAAAAGATTCAAAACTAAAATACAATGAAGGAACTTTGCCTTGGTGGGTTGGTGATGAAAAAGAAAAAAAATACCGCAGTGGGGTGACGGGAAAGAGGGACAATAAGGCAGCGAAGCAGGAGGGAATGCAAAGACTGGAAGAGGAAGGCGAAGTGGGCAGGGCGACCAACGGTGGGCGGTAGATTGGTTAGAGAGAGATTGAAGTCTATAGGGAAAGAAAGAAAATGATGCAAGAGAGGGAAAAAAGGTTGAGAAAAAGTTAACCCAAACTAAAACGATGTAATTTTATTTCGTCGGAAATGAAACAACTTAGCATAAAATGACATTGTTTAAGTTTTAAATTCTGTCCCGAGGTTCAAAATTTTTTCAATATTAGGGTCTAAGGCTTGACAAAATTTCAATATTAAGGCCTGGAACTTGACAAAATTTGAATATTAGGGCCAGAGGCCTGATCAACCTAGACATGACCCATTGACCTCGGGCCAAACCGGATCGGACCAGACCTGAACTCAAATGTCATCCCTAGTTGAATCTTCAACCAATAGATTTTGGCAAATTGTTTCCCATGTATTAAGTACAACACCTATTTATTACAAGCTTTCTGTAAGAGACTTCTTCTTAAGCCACATGAACACTAAAGCAACTGTAGTAAGTTTAGCTCACTTCCTATCACTTTTCGCTCAAGAAAATTTGTTGAGGAAGGGAATCATTCCTTACCACCTTCCTGCCCACTTGGGTATAAAAGCAATGTACAAATTAGAGATATGATTCTTATGTTATAAAATTTGCAATTCATATTATACAAATGCAATTGAATGGGTGTTATATGGAAATGGATAGGAAGTAATCACATAAAGTCTTATTAGTTGACCTGATTTTTTTTTAATATTGACCTGTAAGGCTTTACACAGCCCATCATTGATCCAGGAAATGAATCGAGCACTGATGTTTGGCCTTGGAAGCTGTAAAATTTGTACTGTTGAAGGCTCACGACACTCCAACATGTTAAATAGGTTTCTTGCTTGATTTTTTTCTCAGGTACTGATATGCCCAACAGCCTAATTGAAGTCCTCGTACATCACAGGTCTGGTCCCTTTTCTGTACTTTTAGGTTGTTGTAGTAGTCTCGAGATAATCTGGTGGAGAACCAATCTAAAGGTTAACCTTTTGCTTTCTGTGACAGAAGTAACAAGATCTGATAAAGCAAAGCTTGTTTCACCACTGAAAAGACAAAAGGGGTAAGGTAAGTGCAAAGAGCCCAATTGTAAATCTGTATTTTAATGTCTAATTCAGAGATTATTGATCAGCTTTAACAAGCCAGATAGGTATGTCTTCTCAAAATCTCAACTCATGGGAATACCCCTGCAGGAAAGTAGTAGGTGGTACAAAATGTAGGCTAATATTCACATAAAGAGAGGTACTTGAATGATTTGAGGAAACAATAGTTGCACTGTTTCATTAAAAGTTGCATCATTTTTAGTACAAGAGAGCAGTGCAATCCGACAACCCGAGTCCTGCCAGAAGTTCCTGTCACTGTTACTCGTGGTCTACTGACAATCAGCAATTCCCTAGTTGAACCTCAATGACATTGTTTACTTCGGTATTGCTCGACTTGGATTTACGATCATCAAGATAATGTTGGTAAATATAGGAAAGAAAGCCCCAAATAGCCAATAACATGGCCATGATCTTAATGCCCTCCATTTTATCATGAAAGAATACCGTAGCAAGAATAGGAATAATTGGCAAGCCAAACGTGCTGATGACATTGCAGAAGAGGGAGGAAATCTCGAAAACCAGCCCCAACATGCCTACGGTCGAAATTTGCCATGATATAGCAGTCCAAATCAGAGTCATCAAATAGGATACTTCTCCTTTTGTATAATTCTTCATCTCAGCTCCCAAAGTTTTCCATTCTCGACTTGCAAACAGGCCTAACAGTGAGCCACAACTTGCAACACAACTCGTGCATATCTGCATATTAAGGACAGTAGAGAAAGTTTCTTTCTTTATAAACTTCTCAAAAGAAAGCTGCACTAATGAAAGGTATAGGGAGTATCCTGCTGATGCACCAATTGTGCATATAAATCCAATTATATACTTCCCCCTCGAAGTGCCTGCAGGTTTTTCAGATTCTGCGTTGACAGCTAGAAGGCACGCAGATATGGTGAGAAGCACAAGAGAATTGAGAATAAAAGGTGTGAACTTCTGAGAATTCAGGAAGAATGAGAAGATTGCATTGAAGGCCAATTGTGTTGCACAAAGCAGAGAATAGGTAGAGACAGGAAGGTATAAGAGCCCATATGAGTACATCAGGTTGTCTCCAGTTATAAGCAAGCCAATGCCAATATAGATGAGTGCAAGTGTCCATAGACTTGATTCCGTGGCAAACAATGATCTGAAGCAATGAGTGGTTCTATTGGTGGCAGATTTAGTTGATGGATAGAAGAAAAAGAGTAGAGGTAATAGAACAGGAAAGCCAGCTGATTGAACAAATGTTTCCATCCATTTGCTATTCCCCCCTTTGTCAAAATATAACCTACCAAGAAGAGTTGCAGCAGCTTGGCCTGAGATAAGAATGAGAATATAGCAGGTCACACGAAGCCACCAGACGAATTTAGGACGCTTCGGTTCACTCTTAACTGAGGAATTACCAGAACCAACGTTGGCCTCTTTGTCATCCACAGCTGAAAGACACCAAAAGGATCTATTACATAATATTGGTAGCTTTATTTGAATACCCTAAAGCCCACATGAAGATACATAGTATTCAGCCATTTTCTCATGCAATAAACGCTGCCTAACTAGATATATGTTCATCAGTTGGCAATGATTGTAGACAACTCTTCAAGTCATCAGACTAACTTCAAAGAGCATCTGCACTAGTCTCATCTGTTAATGCTTTAGATGTCTCCATATCATGCTGAGTTTAATTTTTTTTAATACAATGTAAAATGTTGGATGACAAATTTATGGGAAGTAATGACATGCCGATGTTGAGGAGTAGAATCAACTTTGATCAGACCCACGTTCTTAGCCCAAAACTTTTTCAAACTTTGTGGACAAGAAAACAGAAATACAAGTTTGAACATGAAAGCTAAAGCCTTTCTGTTTTGATGAAATTTGTCATTACATACCTATTGATTGCAGGTGAAGCTCTTGTGAAGGCTCCATGAAGGTTCAGAGAGTATAAACTCAGTAAACCTAGTGTGCAGCAATTATGGACATATCTTCTCTCAGTGCTTGATATAAGGACAAATGATCTCAAGTCAACCGCATTCAACATTGAATATTTAACTCTCAACTTGCAGAGCCAATACTTAACTTTTGGCACTGGTACCATGCAACAGTAATCAGCAGTCAAAGTTGAAAGTATTCAAAGTTTTCATGCCTGACTTTTGTATCACATAAGATAAATACAATTTCCTGACGTTATCTATCTAAAACCATGTTCCAATCTCAATAGAAATATAGTCTTAATAATATTTATAAGTAAGAGGTAACTCTTATCTTATAAGTTAACTTATGAGGTTGAGTTAGGCCTAACTTAAATTCTAATATGATATTAGAGTCTATTTTAGATCTGTTGGGCCACCCGCAGATGTCCAGTCCTGCAAACTTCACGCTCTAGATGTCCAGTCCTGAGCATGAAAAGGATGTGTTAGAATCCCACATTAGATAGAGATATAGTCTTAAGAATATTTATAAGTAAGAGATAACTCTCATCCTATAAGTTAGCTTATGAGATTGAGTTAGGCCTAAATTTAAATTTTAATATGGTATCATAGCCTATCTTAGATCTGTTGGGCTAACCACAGATATCCAGCCCCGCAAACTTCACGTTCTAAATATTCAGTCCTAGGCGTGAAGGGGGTATGTTAGAATCTTATATTGAATAGAGATATGGTCATAAAAATATTTATAAGTAAGGGGCAACCCTTACTCTATAAATTAGCTTATGGAGTTGAGTTAGACCTAACTTAAATTCTAATAAAACTACAGTGATGAACTTGGTTATGGCTGAAATGAAATTAGTAATTCGTCAAAAGTTGCTCTATTCGTCGCAAAATTATCTGCAAACGTTCTGGAATAGGTTCAAGAAGGTAGATAGATCATAGAAATAATTGGCAAGTAATACATGTAGTTTCCTAATTCCTGTGCTCCTCATGAATCAGGAGTTCGTCTTACAACCATGTTCAAAGTAGTCTATAATGACAGCTAACATTTGAGATCAATAACGATAGCTGGCTTACCGCAATAATTTGTAGGACTAAAAGTCGAATTGTTAGTGGTATTTTTCATAAGATCAAATGCAAATACATCAAATGTCGTGTGACAATATGTTGCATACAATTTTTAATAATTAAGCCCAATGATTGATCTCTCTTGTGCAAAAAGTTAATCAGGCAGGCCAAAAGTGAGGCGAGACTGCCGTATCAACAACTTAGATCTTCCAAGTCAAAGTGCATTAGGTTTCCTTCTCTGTCAGGATGATCGTGCCCATCAATTCTGAAGGAGTTGTACAAAATTTTTTGTGTATCATATGAGTTGTCTATCGTAAGATGTCATCAATCTGGAAAAGAAAAAGAAACAGTGATTTGATGTAAATTCTTTACCAAGTCTGACACCTACCTATAAACTTATATCGGCCTGCAACCTGTCACAGCTTGTATGTCAATAGTAGCTTACTACTAAGTACTAACTATGCAATCAACTTAGTATTACTCCATTTTTCCTACAAAAAGAACTGAGGTTAGCATCCCTAACAAAGTTATTTCTAAAGAAGAGGCCTAGTAGGTGCACGTGCAAGCAATATAATGTGCTTTCTTCAAGAGGATGGCAATCTCTTGATAAACTATAAGATATAGTCAACTCTTGGTGTTTATAAAGAGCTTATGCTTAAAGATCTCCACATTTGCGATTCATATAAAATATAAAAAGGTGGTTTTTACTTATTACTTATTGGATTTAAGTAATTATTATTTTTTTAAAAAAATTAAATATATTAAATCTCATAACAATAGAAGTCAAAAGTAGTTATTCCAAAAAGTAGCTAAATAATGGATTGAAGTAATTATTAGTATTATCATATACATAAAGGGAAGATAAAAAGAAGAAGAGATATGGAAGCCCATGATTCTAGGGACTAAGCCAACTGTTAGCCATTTCACTTGTAAATTAATTACTTCAAAAGACTCGGTAAATCGAAAAGGAATACGGAGCTAACATGAATCTTTCATACTGTGGGGGAAGAGAAAGCAATCTGAACTGAAAGCCACAGCTACGGCAAATTCAGTTCCGACTTCAACTTCAACTTCAAAATGTGAAGGAGATGGCATACCGGTTGAGATGGAAATTCTGTCTCGCTGTAAACCTATCTATCACCACTTTACACACCCTCAAGTGTGAATAACCAAAAATAAATAATATACTTGGAAGGATGGAAATTGGATTATATATAAAAAAAACGTTTGCCGCCTATGGAGCAGAGATTTCTACTCTTTTAATTTGGCAAAAGAGAAATCTTGAGAAGTAAATTCAGAAATGATTGGAGCTTTAAGTACTTCCTTTCTGCGTACTGCCACTTGAACCATTTTATTCACTCATCTTCCAAATGGCATGCACAGCATTCTTGACAGATGAAAACTGTACTGATTGCTTACTAGCTACAACAACGTGCAGATCATTGCTCCAAAGTAATAATCACCTTTTTTATATCTACAATCTACACAGAAATTTTATACCAGAATAAATCACCAAGACTTAAAAAAACAATTTGTTATGATTTGCTTCCTTTGATCATTAATAACTTACGTACCACACAAAAATAATGTTACATTTGTTCAACATTAAAAACTTCCCCATGTTCCTCAGCTTGTCTGCTTCTATGATCATGGTTTTCTTTGTCAAAGCCCCAAACCTGCTGTTGCTCTTTTCCTAAGCTGTTGCTGTCAGATTTTAAGAGAGAGAGCTGATCCATCACGATAGCATTTCTCTTATAGTTCCAAACAAGCATTGAGATATAGTCCTGAGGTGAAACCAGACCTTGCTCTCTAATGCATCGACGTTGCTCCTCCAAGGTTCTTGGATCATCAAGACTTATAAACTCAAGCAATGCCTTCTCATGATCAGGTCTCCAATTGGTTGGAAAAGGAGTATAATCAGTCTCAGGTACAAGAGACATCCTGGTATACTGAAGCCCATCAATTGACTCAGCAAGACCCATCCTTAGCAAGTTATGGTACTCGGGGGAGGCCCCTTTCCTCTCCTTCAAAGGACGGCTCAGGTTACGTGAACCAATCTTATAAACCTTCGCACGTGAACGGAGCTTATATTTTGCAGCATAAAGCTTTGCAAGTGAACCCCTTAAGATGTAAGAACAGAAGTTAACCACTTTCTTTCGATTGTCGGCGTATCTGTACCACTCGACCATGGTTGTCAGGAACTTGTTCATCTGGGCATTGGTGTGAGCTTGAGTGGCATGGAACATTCTAAAACAAGGCTGTGGATCAGGATCCCTATCCCCCTTTATAAAATTTAACTTCCTAAATTGCTTAACGCATTGTTTTAAGCTTGCTGTGACTGACAAAAGTGTACCCACACCCTTTTCACTAATGATCTTTCCACCAGTCGCAGTGTACCGAAGAGTTGGATAAACAACCCTTCTGCACAACACATGGTCAAGAAACATGATACCCTTGGTTATATGTTCTATTGGGAGATTCTCATTGTCAAGCTTGAGCATGTACTTCTGATCAACAAATTCAATCAATTGCTTTCTCAATGTAGCGGCATCAGCCCTAGGACCACGCACACCGATCAAAATATGACCCCCATATCTTATATAATCAATTTTTCTAGTCTTATCAGGGCCACTTGTTGGCACAAATTCTGGCCAAGATGTATTGCCCTGCTCTTCTTCGCCTTCTGGGCTGTTCCAAATAACATCACTTTTTGACGGATGATAGAACTCCTTAATCTTACCCTCCATCCATTGGTCCAGTTCATCAAGGCAGATATTAGCCAAAAGAGGAGTGAGCATTCCGCAATGCCCCCAAGAAGGAGTCTTCTCTGCCTCCTCAGGTGCAAACCCAAAAAAGGTCTCTAACCAATATGGATCCGGCTTCGGCTCATCTTCTGCCAACACCCTCTTTTTCTGATATTTTCTCTTCGTCTTCTTCTTTGGTAATTCCACAGCAGTTGTAATTACAGGTGTAGTCAATGCTGCTTTCACCAAATCAATCGCTTTCTTATCTCTAACATCCCTCATTAACGCACTTATCACCAACCCCACCTTCATTCCATCCAAAACAGTGCTCAAATCACCTTTTATGTACCACAAATACCCTGCAAATTTTCTCCTAATCACCCTCAAAACCGTATGTGCATTTCTACCGGGCCTAAATGCATACGACTTTTGTGAAAAGCGTGCTTCATATATGGGTTCAAGAATCATAAACAACACCTCCTGTACTATCCTATCCTGAAATGGAGCTGGCTGTGTGGTTGTCAAAATTGCCTTAATTTTCCTCTTAGACAAAGACTCATAATCCGTCTTGTCCCTTGGAGACTTGATGTAAAACTGCAACCGAGCACCCCACTTAAATCTATCATCAAGGACTGCATTTCTCAGTGTCAATAAATCCTCCAATGCAGACCTTTGTATTGCATTACGGGGCATATAAGCTCCCATTTCATCAGCAGAAACTTTCTGATAAGCTAACACCCACAATTCAAAACGGCGAAGATATTGGGTCAAATTGTTAACGATTCTATCAGGTTCACGGAAGTTGTCAAGCCACATTTGGGAGCAAAGTGACACACCATCTTCCTTCATCAGTTTGGAAGGATCGTCATCAGGCAGTGGTGTTCGCACCGGGTGCATAGGAGCGAATGAGAGAAAGCGAAGGAAAACTAACCCATTAACCCTTTGGTTTAAGGGACTGGATTGATAGGCAGCGGTCATATGACTGGACTTGGAAAGAACTTTAAGAGTGTAATTAACAAAGCGGTGAAGCATTTTGTGATGTTGAAATCACTTGTACAGGTATCTTAGACCATTATTTCATAAAAAAGGATAATCAGCCAAGTATAACCAAAAATCAAGCAAACCCAAAAGTCGAAGCTAAACATGGAGAAACTGAATGGAGAGTGAAAAGGGTGATTGAGTGTGAGTTATTACCAGAGCTTGCAACAAACCCTTTCGCCGGTGAGCTTTGATACGAAGAAAAAAACACGAAAAGCTAAGGACTCGGTGATTTTGAGGTGCATTTGGCTAGCCCACAAGGTGTTTGTATTCTTGCCCAAGGGTTTATGACGGCTCCTTGAGGTTTATCAAACCCGTGGGTTGAGCACTGTGCATGTGCAGCTGCTGTGGAGAAGTATTGGGTGCCTTTAACATTAAATAAATTATGATGGACCACCAAATCTAGTACAACATGTTATCTCCTAATTTTATGGGATCAAAATAATCGTTAAAAATTGAGACGTTAAAATTAGTAAAATCGAAAGCAAATTAAATGTGTAATATTGGTAGCCGAGTGAAAAAAGATGAAATAATGATTTGCGATAAAGGATAAGATCTTGAATAATCCGTCATTGTTTAAAGCTTTTATATCGGTCAAAGAGATGCAATATGAGTACTAATAATTTCAGTCGTTACACGTACTAACTGTTTTTCTAAAAGTGTGGAGATTACAAACATTTTTACACGTTTTAAGAAAGTAAGGAGACGTGGAAACATTGAAGAATGTGGTCAACCGGTTAAATGGTGGATTTACTTCAAGTTTTTCCTAAAATTTAGGATTCTTTTTAGTCGTGGACAACCATTATAAATTAATTTATTTATTTTTACTACTAAGCACGCCATACTCGAATTTATGAGAACATGACCAATAAGGACAACTCATTTTTTAATTATATCTTATAAATAATGAGTGTAAATAATACAGGAGGGACATACAATCAAACAAAAATTTCACTTTCAATTCTATTGCTTTCGGGTTTTTTTCATTTAGTTTAATCTTTTCACCTTTCATACTGAATACTATTTGGAGTAGTTTAGGGACCCATAAGTTAAAAGACAGAATCCCTCTTCTAACGCTATCAACTGATAAGGAAATCACTGTTATTCAAGTCTAGTCGAGGTCACATTTGAACTGAATTCAACAGATAACAATTTTGGCACGCCCAATGGGACCAATGTAGGTGAACACATTGGGAGGTTTACTTCTCCTGGTTAAGATTTCGATTGGCGCATGCATTTGCATTTTGGAAAACAATTGAGCAACATGGAACAACAACCAAAACCAAAGAATAGAGTAAGGAAGTAGACTGATGGACAGGCTATTGTGGGAATGTTAATACCCTTTTAGTCACCACTCAATACTCCCGTTTCGACTAGCATACC
>JANIMX020000154.1:2486101-2500377 GCA_024582655.2 Erythroxylum kunthianum | reverse complement strand
TAAAGAGATTGTATAGTCAAATCCCTCATCAGACTCGTAGTCCATCTGATCAAACACTCGCTCAGCTCTTTCCAACCAAACTTTAGCTTCGGTAGGGTTTGTGCTCCCATAGAAGTCCACAGCTCCTTGTTTGTGAAGCTTATCATATCTCATCTCTCTCTGCTTGACCACTCTTGAGGGTACTGTATCAGATCGAGGCATAGGAGACTCTCTGTTAGCTTCTATGGACGACTCAAGGTTAGCTGACTCGACTCTGTCTCCTATCCCGGATGACCTACACTTCAAAAACTTTGCTCACTATTCAAATTTCTCACTTTACTTCATGTTTCTAAATTCTTATAAATCCCTAACATGCCAAACCATACTCTGATACCAACTTCGTAACACCCCACTCTCACAACGCATATAACCGAACATCCTAGAGGATATCCGAGAACATACCCTGTGGGAATGGTATGTTATGAGCAATCAATCTAATCAATCATTCAAAAGGTGGCATCATATATATAAAAAACACTCCAAATTTCAAAATCCATATCATTTCATTGATAATCAAAAGATTACTGTCATTTACAACTCCAAATGTTTTCATTACAGTTAGTACAATCATTCACTGTCAATCCGAAGGCTTACAACCCAAAAGGAGCCCTACATGGCTTGCATACACTCAAAAATAAACAAAAGAGAGTCTTGAGGCATCAAGCTGACCAGACTTTTATTCCATGTCATACCCCGACTCTCGATCTCTTATCTTTCAACTTAAGACTCGAAGTCTCTCAAACCTGAAAAACAACATTGCAATTTTATTGAGAATTGCAAACTCAATGAGCAAACCATCATTGATGGATTCACTCCGACATAACGCATTCATTTCAGACATTTATTCGCATACATTTCACATTTCACAATTTCACATAGTTCAATCATTTCACATCATTCATAACACTTGTCAATCACATTCACATCATTCACAACACTTGTCAATCACATTCACATTCAAATATTCACATACATTTCATATTGTTCAGTCATTTCACATCATTCATAACACTTGTCAATCACATTCACAGTTCACATTCACATTCAGATATTCACATACATTTCACATTTTGTCATATCGAACATTTATCACAATTATCTCAAAGTATAAATGCAAATGCACAATGAGACTCACTTCATTTTAGTTCTGTGTTGTGACCGAGCACCTAATTAATTGTCTTGTGTTCGGAAGTGGACATCGGGCTCATTCTTTACATTTTAGCCCGAGTCCGAAAGTGGATTTCGAGCACATATTCTTATATTTTAGCCCGAATCTGAAAGTGGATTTCGAGAAAACATTTTCATCCTCGAGCTTTATGTGTACATGCATATTCATGTCGTGACATGCACATATCACAATACACATTCAATTCAATCACAATCACAATCACATTTTCACATTCTCATATTCTCATTCATAGTTCATCGGACATAAGTCCGGCATTCAACTCGAAGTTGAGGATCACATCAATTTCACAATCACATCGGACCTATGTTCGGCATTCATCACATAGATGAGAACACATGCAAAAATTCACATTATTTCTATATTCACATTCAATTCAATTCATTCTATACAAATCCCAATTTAATCGGGTCATTTATGGTCCGGGCATATCATAACATAGTATGGAAAAATGGAAATTCAAACATATCAATTTAAGATGAGTCATCTAGGTTGACTCACAGTTTCTTCCAATGCTATTACTTGGACAGACAAGCAATATCAGATTGCGGTTACTTTCGTCGATCGTCTACATTATGCAACACATATTTTCACTTATCAATACACTATTTAATTTCATAAACATTCAATCATATACATGTATGTATGTCATGTCTAATGCATGCTCAATTGATTCTTCCGGGTATTTATACTTAATCAGAAATAACTCTCAATCACAATTCAAACTCAATTAAGAAGAATCATAAGAATAAGTGATTTGATGAAGTCAATTGATTGACTTAGAGAACTCAAATGGCTATGAAATTTTGTAGAGAGGAAGGACAACATTTTAGGAGGTTTCTGTCCAATTTTCAAGTCAATATGAAGTCTATAGCAAAAATCACGGTGTCACGATCGTGATAAGAGCAAAATGTCAAACAGAATTTCTAGGAATTCACACTTTGACTTCTACATCAGTGGAAAAGCAAAACGCTTCTCTCTCTCTCTCTCCTCTTTTATTTTCCTGCATTTTCTTTCTCCCCAAACGCTACTCCTTCTGTGACACTGAGTTTCGAGTTTCACTTGTGAGGATCGGGTGAGAATTCTGTTTGTTTCTTTGTTCCCTTTGCTCTTTTCAGCTGCTGAAGTGAGAATTTGGCTACTTAAGCCGATGGATCGCCGGCGAAAGCATTGACTTGTTTTGAGCTTAGTGTGAAAATACTTCTGTTTACACCGTACGTATACATGGGCGCGAGACTATAAACACATTGTTTGTATTGATGTTAATTTTCCTTTCTTGTCTTAGATTTTGATTCTTAATTTTTAGCCGTTACAATTTTGTATCGATTTTTATCAATGTTGTGAAGGATTTATAATTGATGAATGTGAGATCGAACTGTGAAACGTAGGATGCGCTTTTTTTGGTTAGTTTCTGTAGTTTGGATGATCGATTGGCATAGAAGTTTGCCTGGAAATGTTTATCCCAGAAAAGAAAAGTGAGAATTGAAAGAATTTAAAAGGGGATTGAATTCAGTTTTTTTATTAAAAAAATATTTGTTGAACTGTAACATCTGGAATTAGAAAAAATTTAATCAGTAGTCGATCAATGTACCTTTACTAAATCATTTTATTTAAGTTTGCACTTATTCTTTGACACGCTCAATTAAGGAATATAAACTCATCCTAATTAAGGATAAATGTAAATGCAACTTTGTTATATCTCTTGTGCGGAGTGTTTATTTCTAGCTGTAGTTTTAGCATCAAGTAATAATCATGTGACAGTGCCACAGTTCACGGCTGCGCAGTGTATTCATATCACACTTAAGTTTTGCAAATCGAGTTAGTTTTTCTTAATTACTAGGTCTGATCATTGTTTCATAACTTGGTCATTCGATCTATCATGTGTAAAGTAACCAAAAGTTGGCGGTGTTATTGACAGGTTAAGGTTCAGTTGGGTAGGATGTAGGAGAAGCCCTGTTGTGAAAGTTATATATCTGAATTACTGCGGTAAAACATTATGTGATAGACACGTGCATGATTGTGCTAAACTGGATGTGACTGTGGAACCTAAAGTCAATAAGCATGCCACTGAAGTTATGGTAGGTGTGTTATTGTGCGTGCAATGCTTCCTTTGCTAATGCAAGGGTATCTCTGCTGGGTCTTTGTTTTTGGGCCTCTGTTTGTATCCACCATTGCTCTTCATTCAGAGCAGCAGAGAGGTCAGATTATTCAGTTGGAAAATTGGCCGCTTGGATCTGGATCAGTATTAAGACATGGTTCGAGAAGTGGAATCCCTGCTTACACTAATTTATCAGAAATTTTCTACCTAAAAAATGATTCAGTATCATGTGAAGACCTGGAAGGAGTAGGATCATTTGATACAACCTGCTATTTAAAGTCAAACTTGTATCTGAACTCTGACATTAACATATATGGCATGGGAAACCTGGATATACTTCCCCATACTTCAATTGTTTGTCCCATTGAAGGCTGTTCGGTTACTTTCAATATGACTGGCAATGTTAACATTGGTCCATATGCAGCTGTTATTGCTGGTTCAGTTGTTTTTGCTGCTTCCAACTTGAACATGGAGCATGACTCATCAATAAATACAACAGCTTTGGCTGGAGAACCACCTCCTCAGACTAGTGGTACACCATTCAACTATCATGGAGCTGGTGGAGGTCATGGAGGCCGAGGTGCATTCTGTCAGAAAAAGAACAAGACAGAAAATTGGGGTGGTGACGTTTATTCTTGGTCAAGTCTGGCTGAGCCGTGGAGTTATGGTAGTAAGGGGGGTGGTACTTCTGAGCATATATTTGGAGGCAATGGTGGTGGACGTGTCAAGCTTCTTGTGGCAAACATACTATATGTGAATGGATCTGTCACTGCTGAAGGTGGAGATGGGGGACTAAGTGGGGGAGGTGGCTCAGGTGGAAGTATCTTTGTGCATGCTTTAAAGCTGTGAGTACATCTCTCCTGATAGTTTAATTCTATGATAATAATGTTAGCATTGTCCATATAAAGCTTTTGAATATTTTGAACTGATAATAACTGATTGTCCAGTTATTTATCACTTTAATCTATTGAGAACATTGCAACTCTTGTTTGCAGTTTAAAATTAAACGATTACAAATTGGATATGCTGAGTGTCTGTCTTCTTGATCAGAATATCCTGAATGGTGTCATCTTTATCATAGTGCATCTTCCATCAACTCTTGTATGATCCTTCTTGGATCAACTATACCATCAAATCAACAATCCTTGATATCCATCTTTGACCATTTTTGTTGATAAATTCAATGAAAGAATAAATTAGTGCTAATAGAGCTTTTACTGACTGTTTGGTTGCTTAATTTATA
Source organism: Erythroxylum kunthianum (assembly GCA_024582655.2). Lineage (NCBI taxonomy): Eukaryota > Viridiplantae > Streptophyta > Magnoliopsida > Malpighiales > Erythroxylaceae > Erythroxylum > Erythroxylum kunthianum. The sequence goes on along the minus strand of JANIMX020000154.1, from coordinate 2,495,811 downwards.
CCGAATTCGCAATCAACTAACGCCTACCAAACCTTACAACAACTCACTATATTCCAGATGTATTTTCTTTCTTATTTCCTTTGTTTGGCTATCGTTCATTATTGTTATCTATTTCATTGTTTGGAACCAGAATATGGCTTGGTTTCCTTCAAACTTATCTTGAACTTACAATACTGAGATTTTTTTTTCCTTCTAAATTGTAGAAGTTGAACAATGTATAGTATTGTTTGTGATATTTGTGAATTACATCTCATAATTGTTCAATTTTGTACAAGTTGTATTTGTTCTTATCTGTTTTGTGTCATACTTTAAATTGCATAGGAAGGGATATGGCATCATAAGTGCAGCAGGTGGAAGAGGATGGGGTGGTGGTGGTGGTGGAAGAATTTCTTTGGACTGTTACAGCATCCAGGAAGATGTAAAAGTTACTGTGCATGGTTCGTACTGATTAGCTTATCCATTTTGTTAGTTTTTACTTGAAGCAATATCTATTTAACTGCTAAATAATTTAATTGTTCTTATGCTTCTTCAATCTGAATGCATAGTAAAATTCTTTTGTAACTATGTGTTGCATGATTTTGTAATAGTGTTAAATATTCTCCAAATCTCCACTTTCATTTGATGTACTAGGTATCATACATCTTGGGCAGTTTACAGAATTTGACTCTACCTTCATATAATTGATTTTAGCTAATGCACCTGTCTGTTAGTTTAGTTGTTTGCATAACTACAAATCCACGCAGGAGGTAATAGCAAAGTTTGTTGATTGTCAGGTAGAGCTTCTCCCTTTTGAATTTCTGATCACAATACAGTCCTTTTCCATTTTGTTTTCTAACTTCTTCTTTCTCTTTGGTATTATAACAACATGTATAAGCAGCAGGCATATGTTTGTCTTCACTTTGACAACTTTTAGTCCATTTATTTTTTCTGCTGTTCATTCTGTCTAGATTTCTTCGAAAGAAAATGTAACCTTTAAATGGAAAAGAGAATACAACAACAACATTAACGACAACACCCAGTGAGAGTCCCGCTGAAATGCGGGGTCTAGGGAGGTCTAATAGTACGCAGCCTTATCCCTACATGGTAGAGAGGCTGTTTTGGATAGACCCACATATAGTACAAATTAATAATAATACAAAATATCAATAAAAATATATAAGAAAACATATAAAATTATGTAATACAATACATATAGAACATGGTAAAGATTAACAGTACAAGATAAAATACATAGATAAATAAACAAATTAGGAATTAAATGGAAAAGAGAATGTAACCATTAAATGGGTTGTGTTAAGCAATATAACCTTTTGTTGTTGCAGGTGGTTTGAGCATTGGTTGCCTTGGTAATTCTGGAGCTGCTGGTACATTGTTTAATGCGGATCTTTTGAGTCTGAAAGTGAGCAATGATAATGTCACAACAGAAACGGAGACCCCTTTGCTTGATTTTCCTACGTCCCCTCTATGGTCAAATGTCATTGTTGAGAATAATGCAAAAGCTTTGGTGCCACTACTTTGGTCCAGAGTTCAGGTGGCCTAGACATTAATTTGTAAATGATTTTGATAACTGTTATATATTACTGTTACTGCTTCTGTTGCTTAGGTTAAGAAATGGTTGATACACCATAACAAATTTCCTCTAACTTGTGATTTAGTAATTGAAGCTTGACATGAAAGCTAAATCTGAAGCAAACTAGAGCTCTGTGTAGTTAAATTTCCAGCTAGTTATCCTGCAATAGAACACTAGTTGATCAGAATTGATAGTTGCTGAAATCTTACTTGTTGCTGGTGGCCTACTTTGGTGTGCTATGTAGAATTGAAGATATGTTCACAGGGCACATTTTCTATGTAGACATTGCATACAGTCTATAACCAATTTCTATTTGGTTGAAATTAAAACAAGTTTGATTAGTGAAGGATATTCATGTTCTTATCATGTTTCTTTTGTTTTACCTGTCGTCTTTCACAACTTGCTTGGAATATTTGATTCTGAAGCTTTCTCCATTGGCTAGGATAGTAGGTCCCATTTATGAAGTTTTGGTGAAAAACCATGTCATTTGTGTGTTACAAAGAGTGATAGTAAAACTTACTGAATATATGATACAATTTGGATACGCTTCAACTACTGGGCTGTAACTATACTTGACCTCGATTCTGATGCTTCTTTATTCATTGTTGACTTGTGATGCAGTCTTTCATGTTTCTTCTACTTTTGGATTTTTTTTTGTATCTTGTATACAGCTTCTTTGTTTTTATTTAGGAAACAATTTGATGTCATTTGAAGTCCTTACAACTGTTTTTGATTCCCCTCACCTCTCTCTCTCTCTCTCTCTCGTATGAAGGTCCGAGGCCAAATAAGTCTATATCGTGGAGGCAGTATTGTATTTGGATTGTCTGCCTTTCCAATTTCAGAATTTGAGCTTGTTGCAGAGGAGCTTTTGATGAGTGACTCCATCATAAAGGTAGGCCTGATTGCAAAATCATTATGCTTTGTTATCGCTTTAAATAGAACTTAATCTTGAACTTTCTTTGCAATCATTATGTTTTTGGACAACATACATTGATAAATAGGATGCCCGTATCTTTGTGAAATTATTATGATAATTGGAATAAAGATATAGATACACCTTTTGTAAACGGGGGAAGAGAGAGGGAACAAAACTGAGCTTAATTATATTATTGCATGCATACACACAGAACAACACTCAAAGACACATGGCCAGATGTGCGTACTCTTGCAAAATAATGCATTTTTTAAACTTGACACTTAATTAGTGTTTTAGTGCATTCATTTGAAGATTTTTCGACTGTATAGACAAGGCTGGGGAGTTACTGGTTTGTGCTGTGCTATTTAATATCTTTGAGATCTTTCCTTCTCGTCTTGCATTGGTAAATATACTTAAGTCTTCATTTTCTTCATTCTTCAAATTTCAACCTGACAGCCGTAGCTTTCACTTGGAGTCTAAAATTCTCCATTTTCAAACTCAAGGTTTATGGCGCTTTCAGAGTTGCTGTCAAAATTTTACTAATGTGGAACTCAAAAATTGAAATTGATGGACGTGGAAATACTGTGGTGACTGCTTCTGTTTTTGAAGTCAGAAATCTGGTTGTTCTCAGGGTATGTATGCTTCAACCTCATCATTATAGATGAATATTACCTTTTTCCTTTAGTCTGTTTCACGTTTTCAATCAAATAAAGTTTTAGTCTACAATTTTATTTCCTATCTTTGCAGGCGAACTCTGTTATCAGCTCAAATGCGAACTTAGGGGTATATGGGCAGGGATTACTGAGGTTGACAGGTTCTGGTGATGCAATCATTGGCCAGAGACTGTCATTGTCTCTTTTTTATAATATAACAGTAAGCAATAGTATAAGAATGTGTATCGTTCTCTCTCAAACCCAATATTGCCTGTTGTCACAGGCTTACTCTTTNNNNCTAGTTGCTGAAGGTTTGTTGACTTGCTCTTTGTTGTAATGCCCTCCTAGATGAAAAGCTTTCATGCATATGCTATGAACTGTTCAGTTGTTGATAACTACTTTATGAGGACAACCAAATCTTGTTTACGCAAGATACTTTAATTGAATAGTATTCTACAGTTTTATTCAAATTCCATAAGGAAAATTATCCTGATGGTGGACATTAGAGCTTAACAAGTTGCAGATTTGTTTCTTTGTAAAGCTCTTCTTATCTCTCGTGTGCATCAGTTTTTTCCCTCTTCATTTACACTATGTTTTTGTTACCTACAGAGAGATTGCATTTCTCTTCACTGCATTTTCTTTCTCTGAACATTTTTGGGATTAAACTTCAGTTTCCTTGATTTATTGTTAATTGAATTGCCTGATATGGTATGGAGTCTCGCTTGCTATTTTGGCAAATGTTTAAAATCCTGGTTTGCCACAGGTTGGACCAGGTTCTTTGCTTCAAGCTCCAATAGATGATACTGGAAGAGCTGTGTGAGTAGGAACTTATTCTTTTTTATCGCTCAATGTTACTTCCAAATATACATCTTAATATTCCCCTTATCTTTTGAAATCTTTTATAGGGTTACAGAATTGCTATGTGGGAGTCAGACATGCCCGATTGATCTGCTAACTCCTCCAGATGACTGCCATGTTAATTATACATTGTCCTTCTCTCTTCAAGTAAGAGTTCCTTCTTAAGTTGAATAAGGTTTTTGGCTTAGTTGGAACTTCTAAGATCAAATGATGAAATGCAGATCTATCGAGTTGAGGATCTCCTTGTGAGTGGCGTCATTAAGGGCAGTATCATCCACATCCACAGGGCGAGAACTATCACCATTGATACTGATGGCTTGATTACTGCATCAGGACTAGGTACTGGTTGTCGTTTCTGGCAATATCTTTCTGCTCTGCCTATTTCTTTTGTTTCATTTAATTATTTAAAAATAATAATTTTGTAGTTATCCATTTATTATCCTATATATAGCATATTAATGTTAGAACTGCCTTTTCAGGTTGCAGTGAAGGTCTTGGAAAAGGAAACTATTCCAATGGAGCCGGTAGTGGGGCTGGCCATGGTGGACGTGGAGGCTCGGGTTATTTCAATGGAATTGTGAGCAATGGTGGTCATAAATATGGCAGTGCTGATCTTCCCTGTGAGTTGGGAAGTGGAACCTGGGGTCCCAATCAGTCTTATGTCAATGCAATTGGAGGGGGGATGATTGGTAATTGTTTTGCTACTCGCTAGCTTTATACAATGTGCCCCATCTATAGCATAATTATTGCTGATTTTGGTTGGAGTGCTTAGCTGCTTCTTTAATTATGATTGACATCTGCATTTATTGGCGATCTTTTCCTTTGCATTTTCAGTCTTTCAGCTTAAATGGATGCTATGTGCTTCTTTTGTTCATTGGCCTGACCTATTTGCATCTTTTTTTCCTTTGCTAGTTTTGGGCTCCATGCAGTGGCCTTTACTAGGGCTAGATCTCTATGGACCTTTGAGGGCTGATGGTCAAAGCTTTGGAAAAGATTCAATACAAAGTGATAGTCCTTTGACTGGTGGAATTGGTGGAGGTTCTGGTGGTACAATACTTCTGTTTCTTGAGAAGCTTATGCTTGCCAAGAATTCAAGTTTGTCTGTTATAGGAGGCAATGGCGGTCCTCTTGGTGGTGGTGGTGGTGGTGGTGGAAGAGTTCATTTTCATTGGTCAAAGATTGATTATGGCAATGAATATTCCCCAATAGCAAGTATAAATGGTTCAATTAACACTAGGTATGATCTATTATTTGTTAACATTTGAAATCAAGAAGTTCAACAATGAGTCTTTGTGCTCTTTTATGTTCTTAGAATTTCATTTACCTCCTATACATTAGGCTTAAAGCCATTTGCGTACCCCAAAACCCATGATTTCTTCTGAGGGAATACTTCAACTAGACTGCATATAATTTCAAGGAAAAATTATAACGTCAGCATTTTACTTGGCGTGTCTAACAGTGGAGGAGTAGGCAAACTTGGTGGTCATTATGGGGAGGAAGGCACCACTACTGGAAAGAAATGCCCAAAGGGCCTCTATGGTATATTTTGTCAGGTGCTTGATCTTTTTTCTGTTGTACTAAATTACACTGCAACTGCATGTTCGTTTTGCTTACTGAATCTAGGTTGAATTTCCTAGTTGACCAGATCTGCAGTTTCACAATTTTTATGTACTTTTATGGTGTTTGATAACTGTTGCACTTTAGAGTCTTCTAGTATCTTCTCTGAGCCTAAAGATTTCTTTAATAGTCAATATTATGTTTAAGTAATTTATTTTTATATTAGAGAAATTATCCACTTGTTATTTTTTGTGGTGATACGTGCAGTTGAGGCAGAATAACAGACCAATAGATTTTCATTTTCTGTTCTGCCGCATGCTTTTCTAGTGTTCTTAAATCTTTCTTCGTGTAATGCAGTTCCTTTAAGTTTCCTACAACACATCGTCAGCCTGTAGCAAGTACTCTTTGCAAAAATTCTGCTCTTTCTATTCTTGATTTCGTAGATACCAAGTCCCAGAATTATTTTCCATCCGTTTCCTTCTACAGAATTCAGGGCCTTTGGATCCATTAGCATACTTTTAACTTCTGTTGTTTTTCTGCAGATTCTAGCTAAGTTTTAACTTTTCATTCAATAAACAACCTCCTTTTTTCTGTAGGCATGTAAACAAGTCTTATTATCCTTCCTCCAAAACTGAAGCCTTAAATTTGTTATTCACAAAATTATAGCCTGATGTGATCTATTGATGGATATTGAGCATCAATACTTAATGTTGTGGCCTCAAAATGTCCAATTTACCTATAAAATATCATAGCTAGATTAACAACTTGGCTCTAGTTATCTTAGCACAGTCACTACAATTGTTGAGTACCTAAAAGTTCTTAGGCTTCTGAAATATAGTTTCTTATGCACGTATTTAAGAAACTTTAAACTCTTTTGGCATCTGCTCAGGCCATTACTTGAGAATTAATACTAATGAATTGACATTACTTTTGCCAATCATGAAAATTTGGCATGTATTGGATGAATGTGGCTAACCAGTATACCATACATGTGGTATGTTTTTTTTTACTAGCATATTGTCATTTCCAAAATACTTGAGGCAAAAAAGGCTGTTGACATTATTGATGCCAACACATGCAGTTATCAAGTGATGTAATATATAGTGAATCATTGAAACATTAGTTTGAGAAATGGAAGGAGGTGCCTTCTTACAGTAATCGGTTTGTGTTTTCTGTGCTTTATCTTAGTGTAACTATTAATATCCACATGTAGACACTGCCTATGATCATGACATGTATGCAATTGGATGGCCATAGTAAATGTCTGTCTAGTTTCTTAGTGTCAATTTGATGTTAATCATTTTTTTATTTTAGATTACAATTCCTTTTTGTACTTTAATTTGTACCTAATCCATTTTTAACTAGATTGAGTCAATCAATAAATTTATGTTGGTTAGTAATTATGTTTTTGGAGAACATACTATGTTCATTGCGAGGTCGATATCCTCCATCTCTTGTGGCTACAATTTGTTTATTAAAAACGTCTTCTATCTCCTCTTTAAGATGAGGAATGGTTGGAATTCTCATAGCTGTAGTAGGAGATTGTGTATCATCATATCCGCAATAAATAGTTAAGTCTGCAATATTAAAAATAGGACTAATTCTCATGTTGCTTGGTAATTCCAAAACATAAGCATTAACACTTGTCTTCTTGATTATCTTATAAGATCCAACACTCCGTGAATGAATTCTTATATTTTTCTTTTGGAAAATGCTCTGGATGAATCCTAACCATTACCACATCCCCTTCATTGAATTCCACCAATTGACGATGTTGATCAACATTGATAGGGTACTGGGCTTTAATGGAACCAAACCCAAAATGTGGTTGGTTTATTCTAGGAGGAGAAATCAAACTACCTAACCTATGGAAGTTATGGTAGCAGTTATAATTAGTGGTGGGAGTTAGAGCAGATTGTGTTATGTTTTATGTTGGGTTCTGAGAGATATTCTCATAAATAGGAGCTTCGGCTATTGGGCTGGTTGATGTTAATCATCCAAATTGTGTAACTCTTTTTGTATTGGTGTTTTACTAAAGATATTACAGTCTATTAAGTGGGAATCCAGGTTTATCTATCTGGAATCCTATCATTGGTCAGACTTGCCGGATTATCGAGTGGGAAAAATTTGGAGTTTCGAAGGTATGCCAAAGATGTCTGATAGGTTGGATGTTTTGGAAGAGAGGATGACTATACAAGAAGGTAATATGGAGGAATTGAGAGCCACTATGCAGCGAATGATGACTGAATTGCAACAGCATGGCCCTTTGTTATTATAGATCAGTAAAATGTTGGGGAAGAGAAAAGAGGTAACGTCATCAGGGGAGGAAGCTTCTGCAAATGGCAAGTCCTCTCAGTCTGGGTCACTAGCACAAAAGGGGGAACATTACGATGATTATAAGATGTCAGTAAAAAGGATTGAACTGCCAATGTTCAATGGCTTAGATCCAGTAGCGTGGATTACAAGGGCTGAAATTTATTTTGAAGTTCAAAAAACTCCTGAAGATGTCAAAGTTAAGTTGTCGCATGTGAGCATGGAAGGTCCTACCATTCATTGGTTTAATTTACTTAAGGAAACCGAGGACCAACTAACGTGGGAAAAACTTAAACGTGCTCTGATAGCCAGGTATGGTGGAAGGAAACATGATAATCCTATTGAGGAGTTAGCAGCATTAAAACAGACTGGAAATATGCAAGAATATATTGAGGCTTTTGAATTGATATCTTCCCAATCCCACGGTTACCAGAGGAGCAATATGTGGGATATTTTATGAGTGGGTTACAATCGAGTATCAGGAGAAGAGTTCGGACGTTGAACTTGCTGTCTCGTGCGCATATCCTTCGTGTCGCCAGGGACGTGGAAGAGGAAATTCTGGGTGATGAGGAAAACGCGCACCCATCGACAGGAAAGGGCCGGGTATGGGATGTCCAGGAGCCGAGCGGTAGTGGTTTGGGCAATTTCCGACCAAACCCAAGGATCGGCATGGGTCCGAGAGAACAGAGTTATTCCTCCCAGTCGGGTCGAACTGGTTCCACTTCGGGTTGGGGCTCCAGTTGCGCCCCCGACATCAGGGGATCCAGCGTGTCTGCTTCTGCCTCACGCGGAAACCAAAATGTTTCCTTGTCATCGACGGCTAGGCACGACAGTGAAGATAATCGAACAGCTGGGAACATATTTCGGGGCGTAAATTCCATTACTTATCCATAGTTGATGGACAGGAGGGCCAAAGGATTATGTTTTAAATGTGGAGAAAAATTCCACCCACTCCACCGATGTGCAGAGAAGCAATTACGGTTGTTGTTGTTGGAGGAGAATGAGATTTTAACTTCGGATGGTGAGATAGTGAACTTCGAAGCAAACAATTCTGGCGGTGAAGAAGAATTGGAGTGTAAGATCATGGGGTTGATGGGTGTGGATGTCGAGGGGAAATATGACAATAAAACTATGAAATTGGAAGGCAGATTAATGGGAGTTAATTTGGTGGTGTTGATTGACAGTGGGGCCAGCCATAATTTTATTTCACCCCAATTAATTATGGCTTTGGGATTAAAGGTGCAGGAAACACAACAATTGGGCATTAGATTGGGAGATGGACACAAAGTGTTTACTAAAGGAAAATGTTCTGGTGTAGCTATCCAACTAGGAGATGTTGAGTTTATTACCAAAGCATATATCTTAGATTTGGGAGGTTTAGATGTGGTGTTGGGTGTTTCTTGGTTGAGCACATTGGGTAAAGTTATCATGGATTGGAAGGAAATGTCTATGCAGTTTTATTATGGAAATGCTAGGGTCACCTTACGGGGTAGTTTGGAAACAACAAAGAAGAATAAACAACCAGAGAAATGGGGCATAGAACCTTGCTCCATTTGTTGTTTATTGGAGGAAAGAATTCTGTCTGGTGATGGGCTGTTATGGACAGCAGAGGTTATTCCTTTCCAAGCCCCAACCCCAACAGAACTGAAGGTAGAACAACAACAAGAGTTAGACAAATTATTGGCAAAGTTTGCAGAGGTTTTCGAAAAGAAGCTTAGCTTACCACCAGTGAGAAATCGTCAGCATGCTATTGTTATGCAGGAAGGACATGCTCCCAGCCAAGTTTTCTCTGCACAAGAATTCATCTCCATATATCCTCTCCAAGTCTCTGTAGTAATCATGC
>JANIMX020000154.1:2464709-2477577 GCA_024582655.2 Erythroxylum kunthianum | reverse complement strand
TGATATTTTGGTTCTTCGGTTTTTCAGAACCGAATGATATTCTGACTTTATTTGGTGTGTTTATTTGATGTATATCAGTATATTGTGATGATTGTTGGTTTGTTTGATGTTTTTGGGTATTTATGGAATTGTTGGACTTGTGAATGGTATACGATTTTTAAATATTTGGAATTGTTGGTTTAGAAAGGTTTGGTTCTGAATTTATCCAATTGTTGGTTTGGTTTGGAATTGTTGGAGATTCTGAAAAATAAATAAATTGTTGTTATTTTACTTTTTATTATGATTTTGGAAATAGGTAACATGTTGATATAAAGTTATACAGTTATACTGTACAATATATTGATAGATTATTTTACAAATTTATAAAAATTCAGGGACTATTTTATAATTTTAAAAAATTGTCCAAAACGGAACCCGGTATTGACCGAAACCGGTACAGTACCGTTTCAGAACCCAATCTGAAACTGGTACCGGTACGAAATTCATAACTTTGATTAAGTGTGAATCCTGGTTTATTTATCTGGAATCCTATCAAGCATGTTCTTTATAAGACAAGTTGTTGGTCATTATCTTTTGTCATATCTCATCAAAGATGTCCCTCATGTGTTATGCAAAACCTTCAACTTTAACACTAACTCAGGTTGTTTATAGTAAGGGAACCAGATTAATAGGCTTCCTTGGTTGAACTCTTGAGACTATCTCGAAAGACTCTTACCAGTAGACTTACTTATAGAACTATTGTATGCAAATTTTGTCATAGGAAGAATTAGGTGCCAATTTTTCACATTGTCTCAAACCAAACATCTTAATAAGTCCCCCCAAGTTTCTATTCACTACCTCTATATGTCCATCTGTTTGGGGATGGAAAGAACTTGAAAATTGAAGCTTAGTGTTAAATGTTTTCAATAGAGTTCTCCAAAAATAACTCATAGACTTTACGTCACGATCAAAGACGATAGTTAAAGATAATCCATGGAGACGTACAACCTTTTTGAAGAAAATTTTAGCAATATAGATAGCATCATAAGTCTTGGAACATGGAATGAAATGACTCATCTTGAAAACCTTTCCACCACCACAAAAATAGAATCATAACCTCTTATACTTTTAGGAATTCGTAAGACAAAATCCATATTTATGTCTTGCCATAGTTTATGAGGCAAGGATAGTGGTGTGTATAATCCAGAATTTTGTTTCCTTCTTTTTAACTAGTTGACATGTTCGACATAGCCGTATGACCTTAGATACGTCTCGCTTTAAAGAGGGCCAATAAAAGTGATATTCAACCATTGTGAAGGTTTTATCTCTTCCAAAGTGTCTTGCTGCTCCTCTTCCATGTAATTCCCAAATCACATACTCCCTTATAGAAGTATTAGGTAGGCAAAGTCGATTTCTTTTGAAAAGATAGTCATTGTGGATCACAAAAGGAAAGTGTTGCTCTTTGTCCAGCTGCAATTTCTGAATATATTATTCCAAAATATCGATTTGAAACATATTCTCTGTTTATTTTGTCGAACCCCACAACTTTTACCGCTAAAGTGTTAAGCATCTTCCTACTCAATGCATTTGCTGCCTTATTCTCAACTCTTGTTCGATGTTTAATGACACAGTTAAATTGCTCCAAAAATTCACTCTATAAGACGTGCCTTTTATTCAAGTTCTTTTGGGACTTGAAGTGTTTAAGAGATTCATGATCCAAATATAGAATAAACCCATCGTATGATTGATAATGATGCCAATTGTAAAGAGAACATACTACTGCATAAAATTCCTTGTCATAGGTCGAATATCGTTGCTTCTCTTCACTTAACTTCTCACTGAAATAAGCAATTGAGTTTCCCTCTTGGCTGAGTATGCCTCCAATTCTCACATGAGATGCGTCACAAGCAACTTCAATTACCTTAGAAAAATCTGGAAGTTGTAAAGCAGGAGATTCAGTCATCTTTTTCTTGATTTCTTTAAATGCGTTACCTGCCTTTGACCAAGTAAACTGTTCTTTCTTCTTATAATCAGTACTGAGTGCCATTATGGTGCTGAAATTACGAATAAATAGCCTATAGAATGTTGTTAGGCCATGGAAACTCCTTGTCTCATGCACATCCTTTGGAATAGGCCAATCAAGGATGACCTTAATCTGCTCGGGATCCATCTCCACTCTACGGTAGGATATAATAAAAAACCCAAAAATACAACACTTGATTGTATAAAAGAACACTTTTTTAAGTTGAAATAAAGATTCTCTTACCTCAAAACTCTCAAGGCTTATTGTAGATGTAATAGGTGGTCTTCTTTAGTCTTATTGTATATTAATACATCATCAAAATATACCACAAAAAATCTGCCCATAAATAGTTGAAACACTTGATTTATCACTCTCATAAAAGTGCTAGGTGCATTAGAGAGTCCAAATGGCATCGCCAACTATTCATAAAGTCTCTCTTTAGTCTTGAAAATTATTTTCCACTCATCTCTAGGTCTGATTCTGATTTGATGGTACCCACTTCGTAAGTCTATCTCGGTAAAGATAGTAACTCTAGTCAACATATCTAACATGTCATCAAGGCGAGGTATTGAAAATCTATACCTTATTGTGATCTTATGTAATGCCCGACAATCAATACACATTCGTCAACTTCTATCCTTTTTAGGAGTCAATAGTGCTAGAACTGCACACGGAGTAAGACTTTCTTGAATAAATCATTTTCAGTAACTCCTTTACTTGTCTCTTAAGCTCTTCATTCTTAATAGGATTCGAGCGATAGGCTGAAAGATTTGGTAGAGTAGATCCAGGTACCAAGTTAGTAGCATGTTGAGTATCTCGTAAAGGAGGTAATTTACTTGGTAAATCATCCGGTGTAAGGTCTGAAAAATCAGCTAACAATTCACCTACTTCTTTTAGTAAGATGAGGCGTGTTTCAAGTGTTGTTTATGTTATTTTCCTCACTACCATTGCAAACAAAATTCCCTTCTCCTTGCTAGCAGCTTCAAATTCTCTCTCCTTAAGGATGTTAAGAGGCTTTTTCTTGGCATTTATAGCTTTCATGTTACTTCCTCTTTGTTTTTCTACCTTATCTACCTTTATAGGCTTCAAAATTATCTTCTTTCCATGAAATATAAACTAATAGGTGTTAACTTTTTCTAAGTGTTACACATCTCGATCATAAAGCCACAATCACCCAAGTAAAGTGTGAGATAATTTCATAGGAATGACATCACACCAAATAGAGTCCTCATATATTCCTAATTTGAAAGACACCAAGCACCTTCGAGCAACTGGTATAGTACTATCATCTACTCAAGTAACTTTGTAGGGATTTGGATGTTTCTTTGCGAGTAAATTCAATCGCTTCACCATATTCTCTGATTCCACATTCATACTACTTTCTCCATCAATGATAAGCTTGCATACTTTATCTCTGCATCTAGCTTGAGTAAAGAAAATAGCAGTATTAAGTCATTCTTCTTGTTCTTCCGCTTTAGGGGTTATAAGTATGCTTTTCACTATATTAAGATTTATAGGACTAGCTAGTTCGTCACTAAAGTTTTCTTCTAAGTCCTCTCTAACTTCGTGCTCAAATACACATACTCATCAAATTCCTCTTCTTCTTTGCCCATCATGTGCAAACCTTTATTAGGAGATTCATAAGCAAAGTGGCCCCTCCCATTGCATCTGAAACACTTCTTGTCACTACTGCCTCCTTTCGTCCCAGTCTCAGCTATGGCTTTCCCTTTACGTTCAGCTCCTTGAGAAGTTTTGTAGTTATTTTGTGGTGCAACTTTCGATGCATTAGGTCTTGGTCTAAAGTTTTGCACCATCGTAGTTCTCTCAATGCAAACTCTTCGACTTCGAAACTTTTTAGTTACTTGTTGTCCTAAGTATTATTCCGCTCTTAAAGCCAAGTGACATGCATCTTCAAGGCTGTAAATCCTCTGCATTATCAGCTCCTTGTGAATTTCTACCCTTAATGCATCTTCAAGGAATGAGATATAAGTTGTTGTTCCGACTTCATCCCTTCACATCAGATAGAAAGTTCATCAAATATTTCTATGTACTCAGTTATGGACATAATCCTTTTTCTAAGGGTTGTGAATTGATCTTGGAGATCTTTCTGATAATGAAATGGTAAGTATTTCTCCAATAACTTCAGCTTCATCTCTTCTCAATCAACAATTGGTGGCTGGCCTATTTTTCGAAGTCTATTCTCTACCGATCTCCACCAAATTTTAGCATGTCCAACTAGTTTCATCTTTGCGAAACAAACTTTTCTATATTCTGACATATGGTACCAATAAAAAAAATCTTCCATTGTTGTTGTCCAGTCTAAGAACAGGTATGGATTCATCTTTCTTGCAAAGGGCTTCCATTGTTGTTGTCCAGTCTAAGAACAAGTATGGCTCGCATGTGCTCTCTATATATTAAAGGCTCGCATGCGCTCTCTATATCATCTCGCTCCTGGTCGCTGAATATTCCTCTATATGCCCTTCCGCTATGTGTCTCCATCATGTACCAAAGCTTTGATACCAAATTGATGTAGGACAAATAGAAGAATTATTAACTAGTAGCTAAACTCACAAAATTAAGAAATATGGCTAATATTAGGTTAGTGTTTTACGGTTTAATTTGGCTGAAATTTACGACATTAGTTGGAATTTTGTGAGGAACACAAATAATGGAGAGTAAAATACTAGGAATCACTCTTAGGGTCTAAGAAAGCATCACACCTTCTAGTTGATTCAGATTGCTTCTTCTATTGCAGGGCTAAGTACACATATATATAAAGTTCTTAGTGTTGAGAGTATTTGTCTCACATTGAAAAGTTAAGGGACCAAGCCTGAGTTTATAAGGAGTTGAGCTACTCCCCTCAGCCAATTGGTTTTGCGGTGGAACCTTAACTTCCTTCATGGTATCAGAGCAAGGCATCACGTGTTGAGCCCAACGGCTACACATGCTCCCACGTCACTCAATATGTGTTGTTCACGTGTTAGGGTTGAAAGTTTGCCACACGTGCGGGGGCGTGTTGAGAGTATTTGTCTCACATTGAAAAGTTAAGGGATCAAGCCTGAGTTTATAAGGAGTTGAGCTACTCTCCTCATAGCCAATTCGTTTTGCGGTGGAACCTTAACTACCTTCACTTAGAACCCTTATTTTAGTAGGAAAGGGTTCCTAAAATTTAAATCCTATTCTAATACAAATTCTATAAGTCGTAAACAATTATGATAACATTATAAAATAAAATAACATATTTAACTTACTACTACTTCTATTCCAATAAAGAATTCTAACATAATTAAAATTTTAGCCCTTATCTTAGATGTCAACTCAATTTTTAATCCTCATCTCACCAAATTGAAGCTTGTGGTTGACTAATCTTTTCTCTTTTATTTCTCTTATAGACTTTAAATTCTTTTGAATCAGTAAGTGTAGCTTGTTATTTTATTAAATATGAACTCTGATTAACACTACATGATGCCTTTTTTTTTTTCAGGAATGTCCAGTTGGTACTTACAAAGATATTGATGGCTCTGATGAAAATCTTTGCACTCCTTGTTCTCTTGAGCTTCTTCCTAGTCGAGCAAACTTCGTATTTGTGCGAGGTAATTTTCACTACTGCACTTTCTGTGCCGTATTGCCTTTGTCTTGATTAAATACTTTTTCAGCTCAAATAGCCTTGGTTGTGCTTGATTGTAGGGGGAGTTACTAAGGCACCTTGTCCTTATAAATGCATCTCCAATAAGTACAAGATGCCAAATTGCTATACCCCTCTTGAGGACTTGATGTATACATTTGGAGGACCCTGGCAGTTTGCACTTTTCCTGTCTTGCCTTCTGTTGCTTCTAGCACTATTACTAAGTATGTTGAGAATGAAGTTAGTTGAGTCAGGCTCATATTGTTCAAGTTCAATTGAGCACCAGAATCATCACCATTTTCCTCATTTACTTTCACTATCTGAGGTGAATTATCCAACTATGTTTTTGTTCAGTTTGCCTCTTTACCTCCATAACAAGATCAAAATGCTGTTATACTTACACTTATTCTCACATGTTAAACCTAGGTGCGAGGAACTAGAGCTGAAGAAACTCAAAGTCATGTGTACAGAATGTACTTTATGGGTCCAAATACTTTTAGGGAACCTTGGCATCTTCCGTATTCTCCCCCTGGTGCAATTATTGAGATTGTGTAAGTAAGATTCATAATAAGGTTATGAAATGGTTTGCATTATTGGTACTGTACCAACATGATGTTATTCTCCACAAGAAAGACTTTATGATATATATTAGATGATTTCAAAAGAGTGACGAAATTCCTTATGTTTACCTGTTTGTAAAGATATATTTATTCACTTCAATATGGACTTGCCAAGTAAATGTTCTGGAGACCCAAGAGATCTACTGCTTCCGTATAGTCCATAGAATACCAACTTGGTCCTTGAAGATGACCAGATAAATTTTTCGAAAGATAGATGACCAGATAAATTTGTTATGCCTTCTATAAATTTTCCAGTTCTGTTGGTGAAATCCTATCTTGTTTGTGAAATCTAGATGAACTACTGAGAGGGACCTGATACTTGGAAACTAAAATTTACACTACCATAATCCTTTTCCTTTTAATTCTGTTGTTCTCTTAGTTGAAGGCAGATATTTATGACCTGCAGTTATGAAGATGCTTTTAACCGGTTTATTGATGAGGTAAACTCTGTTGCTGCATATGATTGGTGGGAAGGGTCGGTGCACAGCATACTGTCAGTGCTTGCCTATCCTTGTGCCTGGTCCTGGAAACAATGGAGACGGAGAAAGAAAATTCATCGACTTCAAGAATATGTGAAGTCTGAATATGACCATTCATGTCTACGCTCATGTCGATCGCGAGCCTTGTACAAAGGCATGAAGGTTGACTCTCATTAATTTTCTACTTCAGCTGCAAACTAAGCACCATAGTTCAATTCATAAATTTTAGAGTGATCAGAACTTATCTGAACAAACTTGAAGCAGGTTTCATAAGCAATGACCTCTTGTTTTCTTCAAAATTGCTCCAATCTCCCTCATTATTGTACTGGTTTAATAGTGCTCGTTTCCTGATATATGTTCACATTTGAAACTTCTATCTGTAGCCTTTGATCTTGTCTCAAACTCGTGTGTGACTCGATTATTTAAAATCTCGTGGTAGTTAGATCATGCCATTGCCTTGGAGAAATTGATTTTTCTCTTTTCCATGGAATTCAGAGTATTGTTTATTGGTGGTAATTCTGAATGAGAAGGATCTTCATCTTGCAAATTGCAATTGGTGTAGGTTGGAGCAACACCTGACTTGATGGTTGCATACATTGACTTTTTCCTTGGTGGTGACGAGAAGCGTTTGGATATTGTCACTATAATAGAAAAACGATTTCCCATGTGCATAATCTTTGGTGGAGATGGGAGTTATATGTCACCATATAACCTTCATAGTGACATGTTGTTGACCAATCTACTTGGTCAGGTATTACTTTTACCAACCATTGTTGTACTCATTCTGGTATTCATTTGACAAGTAAGAATTGATTCTTTTTCCAGCATGTCCCAGCAACTGTATGGAATCGCTTTGTGGCTGGTTTAAATTCTCAGTTGAGGACTGTGAGGCATGGGTCTGTTCGTTCTGCTCTGCTTCCCGTCATTCATTGGCTTAGTAGTCACGGAAATCCCCAACTTGATTTCCACGGGGTTAAGATTGAGCTTGGATGGTTCCAAGCAACCCCTTCTGGCTATTATCAGTTGGGTATTTTGGTAGTGATCGGTGAATTTTCTCTGTGCAGTATGTACCAATCTGATTTGCTAGATAGAAGCAACATTAACAGTCACAGGTAGTTACGTGATTCATTATGCTAGATCGTCGCTTATATTATCTCTATATGGTTACAAAAATGTAAGTGATGTAAGACAAATAGAAGAAGCATTTACTAACAGCTAAAATTAATAAAATTAAGAAATATGGTTGATATTAGGCTGCTGAAATATCAACTTTTAGGTTTGAATTTCAGCTTGAAATGCTGAAATTTCAGATTTGGTATAGCTGAGTTTTTAGGGTTTGATTGCTGAAAATTTGTGCTAGAATTTCAGAGTTTGATATGACTGGAATTTAGGTTTGATATGGCTAGAATTTAGGGTCTTTGGTTATTGGAATTTTAGGTTACAATTGCTGGAAGTTGGTGAGGAATACAAATAACAGAGGGTAGGGAACTAAGAATCACTCTTGAAAGAAAGCATCACACCTTCTAGTTGAAAACTCTAGTTTATAGAAAAAAAATCAAGATATTTTGTTATTGAAGGGCTGAGTACACATATTTATACAGAAGTTCTTATAATCTTTATTTTATTAGAAAATGGTCGTAACAAATTCAAATCCTATTCTAATAAAAATTTCTATAAGTCTAAGTTCTAAACAACCAAACAACAACATCAACATCCAGTGGAATAATATATCCAAAACTAGAATAATATAGTTATCTTATTACTACTTCCTATTCAATAAGAAATTCTAGCATAATCTAAATTTCAGCGCTTGTTGCCTTTGCTGTCAACTTAATTTCCATCCTCCATGCCACCAAATTAAAGCTTGTGGTTGACTAATTTTTCCTCTTTTATTTCTTCTATAGACTTTAAGCTCTTTTGTATCAATTAGCTACTTCTAGCAGTTTGATTACACCTTATTTCTCACATTGGCTACTTTCAATTGATTTTCATTCATCTGAAACTTTGAACTCTGGACTTTGAACGGAAAGATTCTTTTACCAGTGCAATATCTTTGTGATGTCATCATGCTGTTAGATAAAATCACAGAAGAAAGTGTGTTGTATAATGGAAAGAAAAGAACTCGAAATTGAAATTGAATTATTGCAATTCTGAAGTTATTTCTTCTCTATATGAAATTGACTTAAATTGCACAGCCCTTGGCAGAGTCATTTTGAAGGCAGACTTTTCGTATTGGGGTAGTTTATAGCAGGGTAGCATGTGATTGACATCAATTTCATAGGGTTTTGGAGTTTGCTTTATTCTTTATTAGTTAGTTCTTTTGTATACAACAGGATCAAATTATCTTTGGGCTTTAATTGGCTTGTATTACAGGAAAAATATCTTATATATGAACAGAAGCTTTAAGCAGTTGCAGCAAGATCGACTAGGAATGAATCAAACTTTATCCCGTAAAAGGATGAATGGAGGAATTAATGGTGGTCTCATAAATGATGCTACCTTGAAATCACTGGAGTTTAGGAAGGATTTTCTCTTTCCCATTTCTCTTGTACTGATCAATACAAGACCTGTTGGTCGTCAGGTATTTCCACAAACATTCGACACTTCTTTTTTGTGGTGACTGTTGTGACGAGCTAATGCCTATTTCTATATTTCAGGAAACTCTTCAGCTTTTTATTACCGTCATCCTTTTGTCAGATCTTGCTGTCACTCTTCTCACATTGCTTCAGTTCTACTGGATTTATATTGGTGCTTTCCTCGCTGTGCTGCTTGTTCTTCCTCTATCTTTGCTTTCTCCATTCCCAGCTGGCTTGCATGCCTTGTATAGCAAAGAGCCTAGAAGAGCTTCACTTGCTCGTATTTATGCCTTGTGGAATGCTACATCTCTATCCAATGTTGTAAGTTGATTTGCAATTAAGAAGTTTTTAGCTAAAGGTACCGGCTTCTTATCACAAGTGAGAAGCTCCTTAAGATTATATGAGCTTCAACCCGAATACCATCTACCTATCATTTGTTGCTGAACTACATTGCTCTTACCTATCATACTTGCATAAACTTCGGAAAAAAGTAAATTTTAACTTCTTTTTTCAGGCTGTGGCTTTTATTTGCGGGGCTGTCCATTATGGAATTTCTTGTTTCCAGCCACCTGATCCAGAAAACGCTCAGTATATTAGAAGGTGAAAATTAATCATTCTATTCTAGTTTTCTCTTCTGCTGACATAAACCAATTTGAGCACGCTGCTATTAGCTTCTTTATGTGTAAAAATGAGCATCCATCACTCTCTTTTCTTCTGATAACAAAGCTCAACTTATTTCATCCAATTAATGAAAAGTTCCAGTATTGCTCTTAAGTTACTAATATACTGAAAGAACCGTTTGATAGAAGCTGACTGGTACTCTCTTGATCTGATTTTTGTTTGTGCGAAATTCTAGTTCCTATTCACATGTTCAGACTTTTGAATTATTTATACTCAGAGAGGATGCCAAATGGTGGCTATTACCAACAGTTCTGCTGCTACTACTCAAGTTCATACAAGGCCGATTTATTAATTGGCACATTGCCAATCTCGAGATTCGAGACTTCTCTCTGTTTTGTCCAGATCCTGATGCATTTTGGGCCCATGAAATCTAGTTCTTGATCCTAAAGACACCAACTCCTGAATATGAAACTGCAAATCTCAGCTTCTCTACCATGTTAACAGACCATGAGGAAAGTGTACCTTCCCATCTTCACGGAAGGTGCAATTTTTCTACCTTGCACATTTGTTTAAAATTTTGTAGAGCATTGATAAGTGTGGAGTTCTGGTCATCTGTAAGTACAAAAAGTTACATAAGCAGGTAACCTGTGTACAGAGACAAGTTTCTATGATTCAACCATTAGTTATTGTGGTTTGTCTTCATGTTATACAATTGAAAATTTTGGTGTTCATTCTTCCTCAGAACCATAAATTGTTCTTTGTGGTAATTGTTGGATTGATGTGTAAAGTACTGAGCTTTTTCGGCCCCTCGAAGTGAAGTAGGTACACCATTTTGATTTCAGTCGAAGCTTGTGTAACCTGGCATGCATCGAAAGATTTTCTATTTTCCCTACGAATCATGAAGCAGGCACCACAGTTTTTGGTCATTTTGGATTTGGACTTGGTTGGAGTTGAAAATTTCTGTATCTTTGCACGTAGTATAGCAGTGAATAATTCACGTCCAAATTGGAGGATAACTCCTTTAAGCGGTATTTAAAAGCGCAACATTGAATAAAAAAAAAGTGATTGTATTTGTATAAGCAGTTACATTTGGTTTTTATTAAGCTAATACTGCAGCCTGTATGAACCAATCACATGTGCGGTTAGACGAGATTACTCTTAAACCTTTCAAGTAAAAGGTGTTGATACAAAATCTAGTTACAACCCTCTCTTTATTCTTTTTCTAAGTACAGTTGGATATAAAACTCATCCCATGTCATGTAATTTATTTGTTAAATCGAAACTGCTCTATCAAATATAGAAGATCAGAAGTATTATAAAAATCTTTAAAAGAAGCGTTTACGATTTACAGTGTATAATTTTCATCTTACTACATAAAAAAAAAACAAACAAAGAAATGCTAACAACTGTACATAATGACATGGATGAGCTGCAATTTTAGTATAATGGATATTCCAATTATCTAATGGTTATAAAACTTATAATTACAAGGAATAAATCTTAATTGATTTAATAGGTCACATACAATTTCAAGTTTGACTGGAACTGATTGGTTGGTAAGAAGTTTCAACAAATACATGCAAGGAACAAAGTTTAGAACACGTGAGGCAGCGTCAATATTGATTTTTCTGAAAAGCACAGTATCACTTCACATGATATGAACTAGACATAACCCGACAAAATAAGTATAACTAACTAATAACTCAACTAGGCCTAACCATCGTAACTTTAAAATGAGTCAATTTTTTAAGCCTATATAGTTTTTGATAATCTTATGATTGATTGTTGATCTCTGGATGACATACAAGAGAAGGTGAATTGTGCATGGTAATATTTTGACCTATTTAAATTTCTAATGAATAAATTTAACAATATAATAAATGAAAATCACATAATAATAATAATAAATAAATAAAAGAGATAAATAAGGAGAGAGAGAGAGTACATAATTAATTTATAGTGATTTGACTAAATAATTCTTATCTTACATTAACACTCTAAGCTCCACTTGAGAATTCATTATTTTCTCTCTTCAATGGCTGAAAATGAACCCTTTATATAATATGTTCTTTGCTGTGAATGAAGAAGAACTCTTACAATTATACTTCTTTACCACAAGTGAAAACGAATCTTTCACTACATCAGTTGCTTATGGCTTGCACCACTCCAAGCTGCCGCTGCAATGGCCTATCAAGTAGGCGACAAGTTCTTTGCTGAACTAAGCAAAAACAACTTTGTGCAGGCTAAATCAGCATTTGAAGAACAACTGTGGAATGGTTCATATTTCAACTATGACAGTGGGTAGCAATAGCAAATCTATACAGGCAGATCAACTAGCAGGACAGTGGTATACAGCATCTTCAGGCTAGCTTCCACTGTTTGATGATTTCAAAATTAAAAGTTCTCTCCAAAAGATTTATGATTTTAATGTTATGAAAGTACGTGGAGGCAGGATAGCTGCTGTGAATGGTATGCATCCCAATGGAAAGGTTGATGAAACTTGCATGCAATAACGTGAGATTTGGACTGGTGTCACCTATGGTGTAACCACTACCATGATACTTGCTGGGATGGAGGATCAAGCCTTCACAACCGCCGAAGCTATTTTCACTGCAGGCTGGTCAGAAGAGGGCTATGGGTAAGTTAGTTGCAACAAGTTCAATCTGTAAATCCTACTCCGTAAATGGTTCTACTGTGGTCTCACATTTGCCTCCATTAATTCTGATGAACTTCATCTTATGTTTGTCCTTTAATATTTTGTGTATCTATTCAAATAATGAGACTAGTTCTTGCTATTTCACTCCCTTTTTGGTTGTTGCTTGAAAATCATGTTTGAAATGCTTAAGAAGTCAGTCTTCATGTTCATTATTGTTGGGAAACCGAGGCGGGATCTGATCCTACCTAATGCGGAATACTTACGAAACTTTTTCGTATTTTGGTTTCCC
>JANIMX020000154.1:2152659-2163657 GCA_024582655.2 Erythroxylum kunthianum | reverse complement strand
TACTAACCAAAGATACAAATGATCAATTCAACAATCACAATCTAAGAACTCAAAATTCATAATACTCCATGAACAAACAACTCTTTACATGCTTTGCCAAAATTAACAAGAAGTTCAATTCAAAGAACCATCAACAGGTGTGATAGATCAAGCTTCAATTATCGGTGGAGCCATCGAATTTGTGAGAGAATTAGAGCAACTTCTCCAATGCTTGGAATCTCAAAAGCGTCGTAGATTCTACGGAGAAGCGGCTGCCAGACAGATGGGAGATCCTTCACTTGCAATTCCACAGGCACAACAAGCATCGCACTTCCTTCCTAATAATCCTATTCCTCTTCAACATGATCAAATGAAGTTTGTCGACTTCGAAACCGGACTCGAAGAGGAAATCGCCGAGAACAAGTCTTGCTTGGCTGACGTTGAAGTGAAGCTTCTGGGGTTCGACGCCATAATCAAGATTCTCTCTAGAAGAAGACCAGGCCAGCTAATTAAGGCCATTGCAGCTCTTGAAGATCTGCAGCTTAATATTCTTCACACCAACATCACCACAATTGAACAAACTGTTCTCTACTCATTCAACGTCAAGGTAAAACACTTTCTTCTGATACCCTAACTTAACTTAACTTCTCTCTTTTTTAACACAAGCTCCAACCCTATTTTCCTAGACTTAAAATTCAAGATGGTAGGTATATAACATCCTTGTTTCTGGGTGGCTTCAATGCACCTTGAGTCTTGACCAAAAAGGGTCTCTGTTGGATGTGATATTGATCTTTCGTGCAGGTTGCAAGTGAATCAAGGTTTACAGCAGAAGATATAGCGAGCTCGGTTCAGCAGATATTCACTTTTATTCATGCAAACAGCAGCAGTAGTAGCATGTGACCTGAATCTAATTCAGACAAAAGATGAGCGATCTACTCCAACGTCTCTTCTTCCCAA
The DNA here is from genome assembly GCA_024582655.2 of Erythroxylum kunthianum. Classification (NCBI taxonomy): domain Eukaryota; kingdom Viridiplantae; phylum Streptophyta; class Magnoliopsida; order Malpighiales; family Erythroxylaceae; genus Erythroxylum; species Erythroxylum kunthianum. The sequence goes on along the minus strand of JANIMX020000154.1, from coordinate 2,162,721 downwards.
TTTCTATGTATTGTATTGTATTGTATTGTATTCTTCCCTAATTTTATTGTTGAATGATATGTACACTAGTGACTTATATTGGTCCAGCTGGTTAAAGTTTCGCAGCCTTGAGTTATTTTCAGACTTTTGTTTTAACTAATTTTTTCTGTAATTAATTTTAATGAAAGCTTAATTAATATATCAGACGAATATAAACTAGTTGAGAAGGAAATCTTTTAAGATTAAAAGACATTCTGACAGTATAATTGTCTTATTTATTCTGCTAAACCACATAGATTTTTCTTCTCTGCGAAACTAACTAGAGTAGTGGGCAACCTGACTTACGATGTTCGAATTGCTTTGATATTTACTAGTTCGTTATTCCCCAAAGACAAAGTACTTTCAACTTTAAATGAACTGCTCTTGTACTACTTCATAGCTATCAAGATCAAGATTTTAAATTTACGAATTGGAGTAAATTGCCAAAAATCACAATGTGACCAGCATTCACTTTACTGCTTGTTACCAAAAGAGATGACAAACTTACACACACTGATTATGGAGACTGGGTGAAACAATTGATGTCAAGTCCTCCTATTATATATCTAGCTCTCTGTCAGAGACATGCACAGGCCTACACATACACATGAATGTATGTGGGAGCTAGAAGATGCATGGTTCGGAAGAGAAGAGGAGATGTGAAGACAGATTCTGGATTGGCATTTTGTTGGAACTAGAACCAATTATTTGGTTGGAAGGTCAACGTGTCCCGTACCTTCTTGCAGTGGGTTGACTAGTCAGAAATCACAAATTGGTGGTATTAGGCAAACATCCAGACGTCGCTGGCTGTAGTCTTGTAATGGGTCATATATATTTGGATTTTGGGATTGGTCACTCTTTTTTTATTTTCTTTGTAGTTAGCTTGTTTACGTTAGATCAGCATGTGGGGTTTCTGTATTTTCTTCACAGAGTCAAATGTGTCTATTACAAAGATAGCACCTTACCATTGAAGGTCATGATCTTCACTGGTGCCCCTGAGTAAAGTGGAGTTGAATCAACACATACACTAAATGTTAATGCTGTTTTGTTGATTTAACAACAAAAGAACATGTATGAATAATATACTTAAAATGTATTTAAATTCATACATGTTCAAAACTGAGCCTATTGGATAGTGTTAAGGGCATGTAAACAAAGAAACATTTTTTTTGTCTTTCACGTAAAAAATGGTGAATGTACATATTGAAAGCATGCATGTAATTGTGGTCCGCATACATAGTATTTGGCGTAAGTTTGTTTGCATGTAAACAAAGCTAAGTTGAGGTTGTCCACTTTGAGCGTGAGGAAGCTGCAATGAGCTCCACGTGCTCTGTCAATCTATCTCTAGGACCCCATCAGAATCTGATGATGGGTTCTGGATTGTATTTGTTGGTAATAAAGTGGACAACCTTTATTAGACGTTGTATTTCTAATATATTAAAGATTAATGTGTTAATATTTAGTAATAGTGGTATTAAATGAATTCATCATCAACAATTTAGAACTTTTTAAGAATATGATCGTTTAACCACAAAAGAGGTTTGGTCACGATTATGCTAACAAAGGTTAGGTACAAAATTTAAATAGACAACATGATAACGGGAGAGACAACATAATATGTACAGTTTCATGTTTATTTAAAGATAAAAATGTTAGGATAACATGAGAAAATTTTGTTTCCAAGCTTGGATGATATTAAATTGACTTCATTTTGTTCAAAATTATTAGAGGAATTCAATATTAAATCAATTAATAAGAGATTAACTGAATTAGATGATAAGTCCCAACACAAAAATTGTAATTGCTAAAAAAATATTTGTTCTCTTCGAGTGAGAAACGTACCGCAAATTTTGAATGCAAAAAAATACTTGATTCCATACGAAAGCATGGGCTGTTTAAATAAGCCAAGCCGTTTACATTCCAACCAAAATAAAAGGGAAATTAATACTTAACAAATAGAATTTAACATACGTAAAACAGAGCACCAAAACAAAGTGCTTAACAAATTGAAATAAAACAACGTAAAACTCGCAACTACTAATGACCACTTCTTCTGCAGGTAGAACGACCATGACCTAGTCCATTCCTGCATGGCTTTCGTCTTCTCTCTTCATTGCATGTACCATGCAATGGTCCCACACGTTCTGCACGTCCCCGCTGCTCATCCCAAATATTTAGGATTTGGCTTATGACCTTTTTCAGATCGTCGAGGCCTATCATTAGAAGCTTATGAAAAAAATGAAAAAAAATAACATAATACAACAAATTTAATTTTTTTACTTTATAAATATTGGGTGAAAAATATCATTGCACGTAACTTTTTTTTTATTTTTAAAATAATTATTCCTATAATTCGTACCTGTAAATTTCATGTCACAAAAAATAACCTTATTAATTATTTTACGGATGGCTCTAAAAATGGAAAACACTACCCAAAGAAAATTGGGTATAATATTTAGATCCAATGAGGCACAGCATAATATATTTTAAAGGTTAAGGCCCAAAAGCCCAAAGAGAAACACAAACCCTTCAAAACCCTAACCCTCACGCAGCTTCACTTTCATCGACTCACCCCATTTACGACACAGCTTACGGCTGCTTAGCGTCTGCACAGAGGAAGAGAGCAACAATGGTTTCAGGATCTGGGATATGCGCGAAAAGGGTGGTGGTTGATGCCAGGCACCACATGTTAGGCCGCCTGGCTTCTATTCTTGCAAAGGAGTTGTTGAATGGGCAAAAGGTAGTTGTTGTGAGATGTGAAGAGATATGCTTATCTGGGGGATTGGTTAGGCAGAAGATGAAGTATATGAGGTTCTTGCGTAAGCGCATGAACACTAAGCCTTCTCATGGTCCTATCCACTTTCGCGCTCCTTCTAAGATTCTTTGGCGCACTATTCGCGGGTAAATCTATTCTTTATTTGTACATCTTGGTGTTTTAATGCTTGTAATCGATTTGTTATTGTGAATCGACATCTGGGTTTCTTTTATAATGACTACTTACGGAAGCTAGCCTTTATAGTTGCTTACATTTGGGTAATTGAGTTGTTGGTATCCTGGAAAAAGTTGTGTTTTTAGATTGAGGTTTGTTGTCTGGGATTGACTGAAAAGCTCGCGTTAATTCTGCATTCTGTTTAAAATGGTGAGAAGATGTACCTTTGCTTTTCCAGATGAGTGTACAAGTCATTTCATGTTCATTTCCTTGTAATATGGAATTGCTGGCTATTGGATTTTGGGGAAGAGGATGTAGTGGTTGCAGGAGAATGAAGGTTGCTTGTATGTTTTGTAGTCTTCTTTCCTATATGCAATATTTATACTTCAGGTTTCAAATTCTTTTTGAACCGTAGGATGATTCCTCATAAGACCAAGCGCGGAGAGGCTGCCCTTGCTCGCCTGAAGGTTTATGAGGGTGTTCCTCCTCCTTATGACAAGATAAAGAGGATGGTGATTCCAGATGCCCTCAAGTGAGTTTTTTAAATGTTAGTTGCATTTTTAATTGTTGTTTGGTGTCTATTAGCTGAAACATTAATCTTTAATTTGCGATAAACTTGCACAATGGGAAAATCAGGGTTTTGAGGCTGCAGGCTGGGCACAAGTACTGCTTATTAGGAAAGCTATCATCTGAGGTTGGGTGGAACTACTATGACATTATTAAGGTATGAACTGCCTAGCCGCTTCCTTCTTTTACATAGTTCTGACAGTTTACCCCACGATTGTGTTTATTGTCACTACATTAGAGAAATTTGACCTAATATATATGGTTCTAGCATTTCCACTTTGATTGTGAAAGATATATCTTCTGATTTTCTATTTTACTTCTACTTGCAGTTTGTATTTTTCCTTCAAATCTTTTAGTGATATAATTTTTCTGTATATTATGTTGAGCTGATGTAAAAAATTACAAGTTCGACATAGCACCATTGATGCTAATACGCAAGATTGCAAGTTGCTAGTGTTCTCTGATCTACGTTACTACTCTGCTTTTCCTTAGGAACTCGAGAGGAAGAGAAAGGAGAGGGCTCAGGTGGCATATGATAGAAAGAAGCAGTTGACAAAACTGAGGGTTAAAGCTGAAAAGATTGCAGAGGAGAAGCTAGGTCCGCAGCTAGACATTATCGCTCCCATCAAATATTAATGCTACGTAGAGTTGTTTTTTCTTTCTTGTGGGTGAAAAGTAGACTCCTATCTTGAACTAAATCTGTATTCTGTTTTGCCTTGCGTCTGTAATGATTCTTTTTGACTTCACTATATGCCATACTTAATGCATTGGACTTGCATGATGATATTGTTCTTTATCTACGAGTGAAATGATGTTGCAATAATTATCCACCTTGCAATAGACTATTATGCAACATGTACACACTTGCATCTCCCGTTTGTAGTCATCATGGTGAATAGTTTGAGATTAGTATTTATAATCCACCAGTAGCAGGGAAAAAGAAGGGTGGGTGATTTTCAAGGGGACAATCTCTCCGACACTGACCAATACACCCTTCAAATTAAAGTTCTAAGAATGCTTCATTTTCTGCATCCAGAGATGTTTTGATAATTGAAATACTCCCTTTCGGATGTAGGGTAAGCAGTATGTTACTGTTTGTATATTGTCTAGATTCAACATTTTAGTGTCTTGTGTTACCTTGTTGTTGGTCGTACATGCCCAATGATTGAAAGCGTCCAGCTAGTAATACAGCAGAATTTCTAATAAAAGAAATATGCATGTATAAGCTAGAGATGATTGTACATTTTAATGGAATGAACTTAGCTAAAACGTTTGTTAGATGTCTAGGACTATTTACAGCTATCAAATCATGGATGATTGAACTTAATAGTTATGCCAAAAGGATTAGTTCACCTAAATATGAAATCAATATTTCAGATAAGTTTCACATGGCATCTCTATACAAGGCTGTAGACTGCAATTACGTTGCCTTTCTTTTTACTCAGAGAAAATAGTTGGTATTTTTTTGATCTTCATATGTGCATAATTGGCCAAGGCATCTGGGTTTTCTTGGTGAAATAAATAAAGGGTTTAAGATTTTAAGTGGCTAAATAAGGTGTTTTACGAACGAGTTTAAGTCTTGTTACCTGTCATGCAGCAATCAAGAATCAAACATTTTGTTTTTAAGTATACTGTTTGAGGAGGTGCATTAAGGTGGAACCATGAGAAAGGGGTTAGATGGAAGAACATACAAGTGAACATTTATGCATATATCATTGTGTAATTAAGGATTTGGTATCTGTTATGTACATGAAATAGAATTTGCGCTAAATGCATGTGATTTATTCTATTTATGCGACCACATTTGTATATATTCCAAAAGTTTGGTGCTTTTAAACTTTAATTTATCCTTGTGAAATACGAGGAATAGCTGCCACTGAAGAAACAGAAAGTAACAGTCTGTACGATACTGTCAATGGAGACGGCATAATTTCAGTTATGAGACTGCGTAATGCCCCATCAAAATTCTCAACATATACATCCAAAACCAAAGACATTAAAACACAAACAGAAGATCGGATTCAGAAATCAAAATATAAAAAGAAGGAACTTAAGACTCGACGGTGAGTTTAATGGCGTAAGAGTGTCTCCAATTATAACAACAAAGTTAATACTTGGAACAAATTCCTTAATTCTTGTTCATGTTTTAGGCTGCCTTTTTCATTAACATTATTGTTCGTATATTAACTGGGATACCAGCTACTATTCTGTCTTTAACTCATGTTGGAATGAGTCAATCTGTCAAAATCACATGGTAATTTTATTATTTAATTAGACATCTTGCTTAACTTTTCACGCCAATTTTGATTGTAAAATTATAATAAAATAATGAGATGATAATTTAGTAATAAAAACGTTTCTCACTAATAAAAAAATCATGATTGTTTTTCTAATTTTTTCCTTCACAAGCACTCTAGGGATAATCATTCTAAATAATAAATATACATGAGAAACGGATGAGGCAATAAAACAAAGGAAAGAGCTTACTATTCTGTATTTATTAGGTTTTATGGTGAGAAAGATGACAAATACCATTCATTGTGATTCTGTTGGCATATGTATATAAACAGAAACTTTTGACTTTCCTTTTACCCTCCAAAATCCTTGTAACTGTCGCTGGTTATCCAAGACTTGGTAGATAAATGGACTCATGGTTGTAAACTTGTATTATATGCGTAATATCCAAGCTATTCCATTTTCTGGTCATCTTTGGATCCACAATTCTCATATACACTTTGGTTTTATCAGTTTCTTCTCTAAAACTTGTAATACAAACATGTTTATTCCACGATACTTTCATCTGTGTTTTGCCATCTTCATAGTAATTAGCTTCCAACTGCTCCTCATAGAAGCCAAGTCCCATGGAGCTGGTCAATTCTATCGTCTTACCAGTAACTCATTGCCTTACAAGGTGATACATGTTGATCAGTCTGGACATGGAGATTTCAAAAGCGTTCAAGCGGCCATTGATTCCGTTCCATCTAATAACAGGAACTGGGTCTCTATCTACATCACTGCTGGTACATACAGGTGTTAACCTGCTGAGACTTCTCATTTCTTTTTTGTGTTGTGTTATCTGATTAGCTTCTTTGTAATCTACAAAGCCCAGAAATTAGACGTTACTCCTGGTCTTTCACGTACTGTTTAAGCGTAGACTTTGACGAAGATATCCACTTTGTAATGCATATGCAGAGAGAAGGTGAAGATCCCTTATGACAAACCATATATAATCCTGAAAGGAGAAGGAATGAGGAAGACTTATATCGTGTGGGGTGACCACGAGACAACAGCACAAAGCCCTACCTTCACCTCTCTAGCAGACAACATTATTGCCAGAAGTATTAGCTTTGTTGTAAGAAATTTTTTCATATATGTGCTTATGTGAACGAGTAATATACACGACTTCATCCCTTGGCAACTGTTTTCTTTTGTTTGGATGAAATCTTTTGACAGAACTCCTACAACTTTCCACTTAATAGTAATAGTAACCCTAGGCTACCGGCGGTGGCTGCAATGATAAGCGGCGACAGGAGTGCATTTTACCAGTGTGGCTTTGCCGGGGTGCAAGACACCTTGTGGGACGATCAAGGTCGACACTACTTCAAGCACTGCACCATTCAGGGTGCTGTTGATTTCATCTTTGGCAGTGGCCAATCCATATACGAGGTAGTATTTTTGCCTTATGAACTTGTACAATCTTTTATTATCATGCAAACATGGAGATTTCTTGACTTTTGGCATCAAAGATTTTGTCAAAAAGTATAAATAATTGGATCCAAACTAGTTGATTAGAGTGGGATTGTGTATATAATAACAAACATTTATTATCTTTATTACCAAGTGATTTTGTCATCGTATGTACTTAAATATATATAGGACTGTGACATACAAGTACTGGAAGGAGGGTATATAACAGCACAGGGAAGAACAAATCCAAATGATTCAAATGGGTTTGTTTTCAAGGGATGTAGAGTGTTTGGAAAAGGCCCTGCATTTCTAGGAAGGCCTTGGAGAGGGTTTGCTAGGGTTATATTCTACAGCTCAAACTTTGACGACATTATAGATCCTTTGGGATGGAATGCTTGGAATTGTGTTGGGCATGAGTAAGTTCCTTATCCTCCTAATATTATTGCCCATTTTTCTTCTATGCGACACATATACAAGTGTTTTTAAAACCCTTGTGAACAGAATTATTGTCCCATGATGTGTTCGCATTAGTAATTAAATTCATTTCATAGTATGTTGCATATAGTTAACCTACATCAGTTGTAACTGACAAGATGAACCGATAGTCAGTAATTTCTTGTTTTCCCATTTTGATCTGCCTAATCTTTAGTTCCTGTTTTCGTCTAATGGTTTCTTGTGTTCATCCAATATAACTAGGGACCAGGTAACCTTTGTGGAGGATGGCAATTATGGAGCAGGAGCCAACACAACAGGAAGGGTAAAGTGGATAAACAAGCTGAGTGCTCAATCTATAGAGCAATTGATTAGTATGTCTTTTATTGATGATCAAAACTGGATCCAAAAGCAACCATTGTAGACTTGCAAACAAAATGCTAATTTGGTTGCTATAAATCCACTCTTGTTTGATCTCTTTCTATTCAATTTCCTTAATATTAAGTTTGAAATTCCAGTTGTTTAATTTTAAGTTGTCAACATTAAGAAATGAATGACACATCTCTTTCAAATCAATAAATATTAATTATCAAATAACTACACTAATAATTTATAGGGTTAATTGTAAAAAGAAATCTCAATTTTTAATTTTGTAATATTAGTCTAAATTTTAAAAGTGATATTAAAATATTCTAATTTTCAATCTGTATGAAAAATAGCCCATTATTAAACATTTCGTTAATGGTGATGATGTGGCGAGCCACGATAGATAAAAAAAAATTGTACGTGTGACACATATACTGATTTTACTATGCATGAAATTAATAATTTAATAAATTTTAAATATCAAAAATTTTAAATCCCTAAAAACAATCTAATCTTAAATTTGGAAGACTTTGACCCTTATTATAAATACTCTCTCTTCCCCCTTTTTACCAATGTTAGAAATACCGTATCGGTACCAGATTTGGTTTTGATACGGTACTGTACCGATACTGGTCAATACCGAGAACCGTTGCGGGTAATTTTTAAAATTTATGAAATAGTCCTCTAATTTTTTTAAAACTGCAAAATAATCTATTAATATATTGTACTGTATACTTTATAATTTAAATCAATTTTGTCTCCAAACATCATAATAATAAAAATTTAAAATAACAACAATTTTTATTAACATTAATTTTCACATATTTCACATATAAATAATAGCCACAATTAATATGAAAAAGATCATTTAATCATCATACAAATATAAAATTAAGAATAATACAAAGTATTTAAAATATTACAATTTCATCATATAATAAATAATAATTATATCAAAACATCAAATAAAAATATATTCTTAACTCTCTAACTATTACAATTTACAGTAACAGTTCATGATGAGGAGCACAACAAACTAGAAGTAAAACCTGAAACAAAATCATTTACAATCATATTGCATATATGGAATTTAATATATACGTCAAATATAAGAAAAATTAAAATAAGAGGAGTAACAAAACCCTGTAACTTCATTCAATTGTTGGATACCCGCTATAATTGCATTGACCCCAATTCTTATTTGGTACAAAATCATCATCATTGAGAGGAACCTCATCATCACCATCATTCAAGTTCATTGCACCAAATGACATATCAATATTTTCCCATCCAAGATTATCTTTCAAGTCACTCTCATCTATCAAACTCAGTTCCTCAGAAACCCAAAAGATCAATATTATCAATGCAAATTGGATCTAGTGAATTACTTGTTCTATTAAGAGTCCTAGTAAACAATAAAAATTAAATTATTAAAAAATATAAGAAATTAATCTAATTTAATAATGATAATAATATACTTTTTCCAAAACTTTAAAATGTATCGAACAAAGACTAAGTCGTTCAATTTTTTGTGCTCCAATCTATTCCTTTTCTTGAATGGATGAATTCAAAAGTTCTCCAATTCCTTTCACACCATGTTGCACTCACATATTGACTTAGAATTCGAATTACAAATCTTTTCAATTCTGCAACACCACTCTCGAATTGGTCCCACCAAACAACTGTAAGACAATAAAAGTAATATTATAAAAAAATTAAATGATGATTAATTTAATAATTTCCATCAAGTAACAAAAGTGAAAAAAATACCTGGCTTAAGCTTATCTCTTTGAAGAATAGCAATGGGCATCCCAAAATCACCAGAAGCATCCTTATAAACTTCCATTTGTGAGTTTATGAGATCTTGCATCATCTCATGGGCAACTATTGTTGTAATAGTTAATAGCATTCCTCTATTAACTTTAACTTTCTTCATAAAAGTTTGTCTAAAATAGACACTAGGATTCAAAAATGTACCAGCAGCAAACAACGGAGAGTAAAGTTGCTTTTTTCATCTCTGGTTGATGACTGCAAGATTATGTGTGTATAAAGAAGGCCTATTT
>JANIMX020000154.1:2138670-2152559 GCA_024582655.2 Erythroxylum kunthianum | reverse complement strand
TATTATTAATTTATTTAAAAAGGGGAGGTGGCAAGACAGGTTGGTTTAGGGGGGATTTTAATTTTTTTTTGGCGGGAAGACAAGCTGATTTGAAGGGGGATTTTAAAAAATTTTTATTACAAAAAACTTCAACTTATTAAAAATTACAATACTGGTCGATATTTTAAATGTTGATCGGTACTGATTGGTACCATGCGATTTTTTTGGTACTGACGATCTGTACCACTAAAGTCTGTTTTGTATCGTTTTTCGGCTGATAAGGTACCTTCCGACCGGTACAGTACGAAACTCACATAATTACTTTTTACCCTTTTGCCACTCCTATTCTTCACCGATTCCTCATTTCCTACTCGTTGTTCTCTTTTCATGGCCTCTACAATTTAGTCACTGTTTTAGGTAAAAAGACTTCGAATTCTATTGCCAGTTGATATTGTTGAAAAAAAAATTAGTTTGCGATTCATAACTCAGTTGTATGATCCCAATTTCACATGTTCTTCCTTTAAATGAACATTTTGTTTGTAGTTTGAGTTGTAGGTTTTAGTTAAGAATGATTGATTAATGGGTGATTTTCTTTATTAATAGAATTATTTAGTGAAATCTTTTTTTTTTCTTTTTTGATTAGTCAATAGCACATAGAGATGTTAATTACAACGCCAATATGATGCAAATGATCTAAGCTCGTAAAGTTACTTTATATACATATATGATATTTTCTCCATATGAGCAATTTAATCTGTTTAAGAGTAGTAAGCATTTACTATAAGCAGTAAGAATATGTCTGATTTAATTATGTTGTGCTTTTGACATTATAAGATAAGGTAGCTAGGCATGAAGAGGTTTAGATTGTTTTAAATCAGCTATAGAGGCAAAATGAAGATGGTGTCCTTCCAAGTTTAGGTTTAGATTGTTTTAAGGGATTTAAAAACTTTGCTATTTTTTAAGGGTTGGTTGTAAAAAAAAAAACCTCAATTTCACCAAGTTTTACAATTCTAGGTTGAACTTTAAAAAGTTGACACTAATATGCTCCAATTTTTAATTTTTAATAAAAATACCTTGATGTTAAGTTTTTTGTGAATGTGGAGGACGTGGCAAGCTACGTCAAATTAATTTTTGTCACATGGCTATCACATATTATATTTGTAGGAAAATTTCGGGACATGCATCACGTACATGTGGTGCGGAAAATAAAATATTTTGGTCCCGGGACATTCCTGAAATTCACGATCTATGTGCACATACAAGAAAATACCAATTACACAAGTTGAAATTCCTAACCACATGTTCATAACATATGAACATAGATGGCATCTCTATACAATTCAAGCAATTATATGAAAGCCATAATATCTTGTGTCTTGTCTCCTTTTTTCGATGTTCTCTTTGTCGGGATGTCCGAACCACAACGATCAAAGTAAACCGTCTTTAACGGTATTCACGTAGAGATCAGACAAGATAACCGAATCAAAATTCTTTTGACTCGAAAACAATTTGAACAAAGAAAGAAGGTGCTAGTAAACTTCTATTTTTCTTTGGAGATTATTAACGTAAATGAGGATGAAGTGAAGACCAACAAAACAAATTGGATGTTCTTCCTTTTTGTTCATTCACGAGAGAGATAGAAATAGGAGAGAAGAAAACTAGGTTTAAAACCTTTTTAAACCCTTCTTTCATTAACTCCTTTTAACTTTAGCCTATTTTGTATTTTAGTCCATTAAAGACTAACTTAACATCTTGCTTGCCTCCTCTCTTTGTAGCCATAAACGCTTAGTGATATTAGGGTTGGTCCTACTGGGTTCCGGGTGTGAAAAAATACTGGAGATCTATTTTAACAATATTGATGTCGCGATCTCATCAGGACATATCATGATCGCATCGGGATCCATTTGATTCAATTTCTCTTCATTTAATGGATTTCTATCTAAAACCAGTTTACATATTCTCCGAGTTACTCTTATGCGTGAGTCTCTTTAGGTTCTTGGTTATGTTGGTCACTTGGGTTAACACTTAATCTAAGCAAGTCATGAACGGTGTCTAGCAACACATTATGACCCCCAATTCATCGAAAAGTAAGTTTCTATCAAAACTAGATAATTTACACTAAAATTCTATCAAAACTAGACGTGCATAGGCACTTTGGGGAAGGTTTAATTATTTTTGTTTTACATAACTTAGTTTAATAATGAGACATAAAAAAGTCTACAATAAAAAAAGATTGCATATATAAAAGCTCCACCCTGATAATAGAAAAGGTAGGACTTAGGTTCTTATATTTTAGGAACTCTAATCATCATTTAAAAGGGTACATTATAATCTAAATCTAAATATTTATTCAATTTTGTAATATCAGTTATAAGTATAAATTATATCAGTCAAATACACCAATTTTCAACTTATAGAACAACTTGTTGAGAAGCAAGACATTGAGGGGCAGTGGCATCATCTAATTTCTTCCGAACTATGATCTAATTTAATACCAATAATTGGGGAATTATGGTTAGTTAATTTTGGCAGGCCTAATGAATGTTTGCATATTGTTATGTGCCAGTCAAATGTATTTTTTAGACTGGTGCTGGGGTCGAAATGGCCAAAGATTGTTTGTGTGTGGTCCCAACATGTGCTTAACATTGGTAACTCAAGGTTAGGTAGAGGGGGCCAAATTTCAATTTGGAACAATAATAAAGATTAGCATCTTAATCATTATCAGGCTTATGATGCATGGACTTTAACTTAAAAGTATCAAATTTATGATTATTTAATGAGACACCTAATGTTATTTAATTTCATAAAACGTGCGTGAATAAAATTTGTATTATGAAACAAGAAACCAAAGGTGAAGTTAAGATGTTTTACCCAGGATAATTATATTAAATTGAGATATAAAAAAATTATATTTGGTTGTATTTTTAGCAACAACGACAAGAATAAGAACAATAAAGGGTATAACTTCTTAAATTACATGTGATTAAGATTAAATTGTGAAAAGAAGAAAATCTCTTGGCATCATGGAAACAACAGACGTCTTAGCTAAACTTATTACAAAATAAATTAAATGGCACCAACTGCTTCAGTCAATCACATTTCTTCTTTGACTTCTAACTTCTTCTAAATGTAACATCTAACCAGCTTTTTTAATTGAATCATTAGCATCAGAACCCTCTAAACTCTGACTATACTTGAGAAATTTCCAAGTAAGATTAAACTATGATGTCAAATTGTTAGCTTGAACCACAAACTTTTGGATTACATAAACACTCTGGTCCCTGGAAAAGCCAAAAGTTTGTACGTGGCTCAGCCCTGCATTAGCATTGATTAAACTAATGGGACATGACAGATCTTTGTCAGGAACCGGAAAGAACCTAAGTTTCAACTTTAAAAAATATGCTGGAGCAATAAATGCAACACAAAAGTCATGTCCTGGTGAAAAGTTTCTGCTGGCCTGCTGCTTGTGAGTTGTGACACAGACGGAAGAGTATGAGACTGAGACATGTCGAGTGGAGGAGAAGAAGCAACCCCACACTTACAGACAGTCACCATAATTGCAATATCGTAAGCCATGTTTTTTTGTCTGAAAGTCACTTGTCAGCGTTTCCCAGACCATACATATTCTTGTAATATTCATCCTTCTGGAATTTGGATGCCATTAGTAACACTCCTTCCATCCTACTCTGACTAGTGGTTGAACTTGAACATATATAGTGGGGACGTAGTTTGGCCGCCCCCCGTGTCTTCCCTCTTTCTTATCCAAATAAACAAATCTATTTTAAGAATAGGAGTCCAGTTGAATATATGAATTAGGAGAAACAAGCTTATTTTGTCCCGATGAAGAAGTTGAAGGCTCCAATCTTATCAAAGGAATACTGTATTAAGATAGCGTTTGGCCTTGAAGCTTCTAATTTATTATTAATGTAAAAATTAGAAATTTTTTACTCAATATTATTATTTTATAAAAATTAGGAAATTAAAATTGACAAAAGAATAGATAACTAATGTCGTCAATCAATTAATATCTTACATTTTTTTGTGAGTGATTATTTTAAAAATGGATATATGAGATTTATAAAAACTATTATTATATAATTATAACAATAATAACACTCATTACAAAATTTGCAAAATTTGAGAAAAATATTCAAATAAGTACTTTATCATTGTCAACCATTGAAGTTTAAAATACTATAATAACTCAAATCACCATAATGCCAACTAGACCATACATTGTTCCCTCCCATTTGGCCCACTAGAAAAAAAAACAAAAAATATTTAAAAAAAAGGGAAGAGAGAGAAAACAAAACAGGGACATAAGTACATAACACACACACACGGCAATGAAAAACATCGCTGTCTTAACTCAACCTCTGCATGTCCTTATAACAACTCTCACTTTCTCTCTCTAACTTTTCTCACCCTTACTGCACATCTCATCTCTACTTCTCTGGCCTCTGCTCGGGGCTCGGAGCCCCGACCCGCCAACATAACATCGGATCTTGCTCCGTTTTCTCCATTTTTCTGTCATTTTCTCCGGAAACTGAAATGTACCCGGCATTACACTCACTGCCACTTGATGGGAGTATAGGGCGCGGTGAGTTTCAAGGGTCTCTGGACGGAACCAACCTGCCTGGAGATGCGTGTTTGGTTCTCACGACGGATCCGAAACCCCGGCTCCGGTGGACGGCGGAACTCCACGAGAGATTCGTCGATGCCGTCACTCAGCTTGGCGGACCTGACAGTGAGTATATTATACTCCACCTTTTATAAGTTGTTGGTCTCACTGTACGTAATGCGTATAAAAACGTATATATACGTATACATGAGTTAATGGGTTGTGGTATTGGTTACTTTTTCTCGTTTGGAATGTGGGTTTTGTTGGACCTAACCTTGTGTTTGTGTAGAGTGTTTAATTTGGTTTTGTCTAACTGTTAAAAGACACATCTTCTGTTTCTGTGTTTTGGTTTTGAGTTGGGTGGTTTGTGTGGTACAGTATTCTTTCTTTTTTCTTACTTTATTTTGGTTTCGTTCACTGTGGTCTGATTTTTGTAATTGCCTAACTGGTGAGGATAATGGTTGATTTGGTGACTTCGTGTGGTGGATTTGATCGTTTGGGTGGTAAAGAACCCTTCTCTTTTCTCCTACCATCTTCTTTGATATGTCTATTTTGCCTAAATTAAGAATTTTTTTCTTTTTGGGAATTATCATTTTGCCATTGCTGTTACGAGTGTCACTAATGGGTCATGTTGCTTAATTTTAGGGCAACCTGTCACCTCTCTCTTGTTATCTTATGATTATGATTCATTTACCATCGTTTCACCCTTTTTTTTTTTCCAAGAAGTCTTCCCTCATGAAATTCAATTGTTTCCGGTTGCCTTGTCAATCTGCTAAGATTTCCTCTGCTTAGTTTTTTTAATCCTTTTCTTTTATATGCTAATAATTTTGGTAGTGATGTGGCATTAGTGTTCCCTTAACACAATTTAGGCAAGGAATAGATACCTTTGGAATTATAAATTAGTTTTTTAACATATATTTTTGTTCTATAGAATATGTATGGGAAATACAAGTTATCTTTAAGTACTGTAACAAAAAACCCAAATGAAGGACTGAAAAGATCATTCCTTTCTAATTTTTGCTGGTTCATAAGTAGCTGCTCGACTGACTGCTCCTGAAAAAGATGCCAGTTGAGAGTGCCAATAGTTTTGATGACACAGGACTCAAATTTAATTTAAAAAGTCCAAAACCTATCTGGGCTGCTTCGAGTAAAGGTGCCAATCTACACCTTGAGCTTTGAGATTCATAGCAAAAGGGACATGCTTCCATGAAACTTTAACTTCAGGGCTTGAAGTAAAGAAGTGAATGACATGTCATAAAATTCTCTTTCCACTCTGGAAGTTTGATGCTTAAAGAGTTTCCACTTTTGTGGATGTAAATCTATAGCTTTTATGATTCTTTGACCCATTTCGGACCCTGAATAGTTTGTCCATAAATCTAGATTGCCAGATTGACATATCACTTGCAATGAACCAGTTAAGAATAAGCAGAACATCTTTCTGGAAGACTTTGTAGTTAAAGGAGTTCTTCATATTTCCTTGCCTTTTTTATTTGTCAATTTTGTATTTATTCCTTGCAGAAGCGACTCCTAAGACTATTATGAGAACAATGGGAGTGAAAGGCCTCACCCTTTATCACTTGAAATCTCACCTACAGGTTTGTTTGTACCAACATGTCTTACAAGTCATCTTGACAGTTAGATTGGTTTCCTCTGCTATTTCTTAATTTTCCCTCTTTTTATATGCAGAAATACAGGTTGGGAAAGCAGTCATGCAAGGAATCAACAGAGAACTCTAAGGATGGTACTAACCCTAACCACTTTAATTATGATTGTTGGCATTTCTTACATTTGCATATCACAGAGAAACATGACAGAGAGAGTTATTTCAATGAGTATAATAGATGATTTTAAAAGTTCATTTCTTCCCTCCTTTTGGTTATAAGGTCTTCAGGTTTGATTTTCCTATGTTCCATGTTCTTTCCATAGCATTACAGTTTCCGTATCTGCGTATGTCTTTCAGTATCAAGTGCAATTGCTCAACTTAAATTCTTTATTAAATCTTCACTGGTTTGGTGACTTTGAGGCCTAAATTTATTGATAGAAAGAGAGAATGGATGGCTGGCTGGTGGGCAATTAGGAAAACGACAGCTAGTGATCATACTAGATGGCCAGAAGGAAACTGTTTCTGGTGATGAATTACAGTGTTTGACATTCATGTTGACTGAGTAAATTATATGTGGCTTCATTTGCAGCATCTGTTGCAGAAAGTCAGGATACTGGCTCCTCTGCATCAACATCATCGAGAATGATGGGACATGAACTGAACGAGTATGTCATCTTTTTCTCTTTTATTCGGAAATTTGTTTCATCTGGTAGTCTTCCTGTGTCATAACATAGTTGCTGTTTTTCATCTGGCAAATAGTGGCTACCAGGTTACCGAGGCACTAAGAGTGCAGATGGAAATCCAGAGAAGACTGCATGAGCAGTTGGAGGTTAGTTTGTTATTGCGTCTAGGTTGTGACTTTTTCCCATCTGTTTGGTACAATGCTTATCTTCTAGCATCAATCACGTGAAATATGAGATAAAGCCAAAATACTTGGGAGGGGTAATGATTAATTCTTTCATAAGTGTAATCTTAAGAATGGTCTTTACAAGCTCTTGTGCATGATTTCCCTGAAAGCAGGTGCAACGACGACTCCAACTCCGGATTGAAGCACAAGGTAAATACCTGCAGTCAATTCTTGAGAAAGCTTGTAAAGCTTTAAACAATCAGGCTGTTGCTTCTGCTGGGCTTGAAGCTGCCAGGGAAGAGCTTTCTGATTTGGCAATCAAGGTTTCCAATGAATGCCAAGGACTTGTTCCTCTTGATAACCTGAAAATGCCTTCTTTATCTGAACTTGCTGCTGCAATAGAGAGCAAAAATACTTCACACGTTCCAGCTCATATCTGTGACTGCTCTGTAGATAGCTGCTTGACTTCAACTGGGAGACCTATTTCTCCAATTGGTCCAGACTCACAAGGAGCTTTCATGAAGGAAAGATCGAGACCCATTCTTGGTAATGCAGAACTATTGCCACTGGAAGGAAACATGCGTCACGAAGTAGAATGGATGAGCAATATGGGATAGGACATCTCAGTTGTTTCTTTTCGGGGGTTTTTTTTTTTTTTTTTTGTCTAGTTGATCTAAATGCATGTCCTTGATTAACCTTATCGGCAGCAGTCTGTATATTATCATATTTAGGAGGTACTTTCATCTTACAACTTCAAGTTTCCTTCCTTTTCTGCAAAAGAAATGTAGCATAATGTGGTTTACTCATGCTGCAAGTCGATATTCAAGTTGGGATGTGAAGGTAGAAACAAATTGCATCTGATGTAGAAAGGTGGAGCTAATATAAGGCAGGAAAACTAGTAATTAACCATTAGCATGAAGTAATAGGAGCGTAGTTTGATGATTTTAGAATTTGGCATATATAGAGGTTGAATCTGTATGCTAGATGTTGTGTTGAGCATCAAGGGCCAACAACCAGGTCATTGAGGAGATGGTAGGCAAGATATTTGTATCTATTTCCTTTCATTAACTATCTCCCTGTTTATTATTTCTGGTCCGTATTGAATGTTGGGTTACCATGTATGGTCATCATGTTTCATGTAAAAGAAATATATTATTAAAAGGCTATGGAAGATAGGTTTGCCACTCACTTGGAATTTAATCACATACTACTGGTAGGAAATTGGTAAATCAATTCTCCATCTGTGATGATTCTGCTACCTTAACCATTCTTCCAAAAGGAGGCTCTATCGTAGCCTTATGTAAGAAAAACACCATAAATCCTGCAAAAAGGGTACAAATTTGGCATAAAAGACTTGACAATCGCAGTCTTGTATAAACAGGAACATAGATGTGCTTAGGCGTCAACCTCTACTGATGTACATATTTTCAAATACATCTTTCTATTTTAACATTTGCTTGTATACTCTTCTTATCATGATGTTCATAAGTTATAACAATTGATACATAAATAATAGAAAGACATCTAAACAAATCTCCCTTTGTATGAGCCTAACTTTGGATCTTCTTTTTGTCTTGCTTTTAAGGCACATCCCATCCTTGCCCTGGTCTAAAATCCTTGTCAAATAAAATTGGGGCCATATTTTTCCATTGTCATTCACCAAACAAGTACAAGAGATTGGATGCAAGGCTCGAAAGGAAGATGATTGAAGTTAAGAGAAATTCACTGGGGAAGAAGAATTTCAAGTCAATTAACAACATTGCATTGCAATTTCCACAGTTTAGAGAGGGACTGAAGAACATCAGAAATGTGTTTGAAGAGTATGGTGAGACTCAATAATGTTCTTTACTGCAACCTGGATGTTTTGGCAGATAATCACTATTGAACTCTTACCTTGTTTTTGGTAGATGAAGATGCAAATGGTGCTAATAACCGTGAGGAATTCAAGAAATGTCTGCAAAAATTTCATATCAATTTTAAAGAGGAAGAGATTGAAGATCTTTTTCATTCATGTGACATTAATAGGAGTCTAGAGATACAATTCAATGAATTCATTGTTCTACTGTGCCTCATCTATCTCTTGACGGAACCTACCTCCTCTCATCATAAAGTATCTAGCTAGACTGAATTCTTCATTTTTCATTTTCAGATGAAGATAAAAATGGTTGCATTTGTTTTCCAGTATATCTGATGACCTACAAATTTTGTTTTGGAAGTTATAGTGGTGTAAGACAAATAGAAGAATTATTAACTAGTAGCTAAATGCATAAAATTTGGAAATATGACTGATATTAGGCTGCTGGAATATCAAGTTTGAATTTTGGCTAAAAATGTTGAAATTTCAGATTTTGTATAGCTAGAATTTTAAGGTCAAATTTGGGTAAAATTTTAGGGTTTAATATGGCTAGAATATAGGTTTGAGATGACTAGAACATAGATTAAGTTTGCTGGAATTTAGTAAGGAACACAAAGAATGGGAAGTAGGATATTAGAAATCACTCATAAGGTCTAGAAATCACTCTCGGAAGAAATCATCACATCTTTTAATAAAAAACTCAAGTTTGTAGAAAAATTTTAGATTGCTTATTATTGATGAAGAGCTGAATACACAAACATATATATATAGAGAGAGTTTTAAAACCCTTATTCTAGTAGGAAATGGTTTCTAACAAATTTAAATCCTATTCTAATAAAAAATTTGCAAGTCTTAAACAACTAGGATAACATATGTAAAATAGAATAACATATTTAACTTACTACTATTTTCTATCTAATAAGGAATTCTAGCATAATCTAAATTTCAACTCAATTCATAATCTTCATCCCACCAAATTAAGACCTGTGGATAACTAATTTTTTCTCTTTTATTTCTTTTATATACTTTTAAGTTCTTTTGCATCACAAAGATAGATTCCTTGGAGCTGGAGACCATTTTTGATACAATGATTGAAGCATTTTTGTTTCTTGATAAGAACGGGGATGGAAAACTGAACAAGAAAGACATGATCCAAGCATTGGACGATACTTGTCCTTGGGAAAAATCTCCTCAACACATCATCAAGACCCGATTCAGTATGTTCTGTTTCGCTTGCTAATTCTACTATTTATTATGTAGGACTAAAGAGTTTAATTTTGTTTAACCATCCTCTTAGCAATTCCTGCCAATGAATGCAGAGGAAATGGGCTGAGATAGAGATAGGGACGGCCAAGTCAGCTTCAGGGAGTTTTTGTTTGCTTTTATGAAGTGGGCTGGGATTGATACTGATGAAGAAATAACTGTAACAGGAAGTTAAATCTAGTGTATAGCAGCCACAAGAGTAGCTTGATGATAGCCAATATGAGGTGAGGCTAAAAGATATATGTAAATATCTGAGACATTTGAAGTATATCAGTATGAAACCTTGCTCCTGTTTCATGTTTTAAGATGTTCTGTTGCTTATTCATAAATGTGGAGATTTAAGTTCATGGTTCCTGATAGATAACCTTTTCTTTTATAATTTTGTTTTTCTTGTCTCTCATAATGCCCTGCAACGTTGTGTGAGAATTGATTCAATAAATCTGGAAACATGACTATCTATAACAAAAGAAAGAATCTACAGAATAGTGTACAGAAGTTAAAAGACAATAATTCTTAATTAACATAAAAACCTGAGCTTCTTGGGTGTTCTATTACTCAATGTATTCCCAAAGCTTGGATATTCTTAGTCAGTTCTAAGGAACTAGCATTCTTTTGTTTCCATGATTCTCTGCTTTCCTTCCCTTTCCCTCCTTTCATGAACCATTGGTCATTACCATCAAGTATGCGTACAATCTGCCTCATGCTTGGTCTTAATCCTGGATCCGACCTTGTACATGCAATGCCTAAATTGATAAGCCTCATTAGTTCTTTATGATTGTACTCTTGATTTAGCCTTATATCAGCCAACTCCTCTAGTGGTCTTTCTTGTGCCTCAAATTCATTAACTCTATCAACCAATAGTACCTTAGGCTGCCGGAAATCGACCGCCATTTGTCCACTGACCACCTCAAGAACGACCACTCCAAAGCTATAAATATCAGCCATTGTGGTTGCTTCCCCAGATTCCATGTACTCTGGCGACATGTAGCCGAAAATCCCACGAACTGATTTACTTGCCTTAGCAGCTGCTTTATGAGCATGATCATTTCTTGTCAGGAATTCAGCCAGGGCAAAATTACAGAGCCTTGGATTCATATCTAGATCAAGAATGATAGACGAAGATGTTATGTGTCTGTGGATGACTTGTTCATCCCATTCCTCATGAAGATAGAGAATGGCAGAAGCCAATGACTTGATAATATTGAATCTGTGACTCCAGCGTAGGATGGAATGGCCAATTCTATTATCGTGATGGAACAGGAGGTGACTCAGAAGGCGGTTTACTGCATAATCATAGACTACCAGCATTTCTCCTTGTTCGGTGCACCATCCGCGGAGTTGTATTAGGTTTCGGTGGCGGAGCTTCCCTAAACTCTGGAGTTCAGCTGAAAATCTAATGCGCAATGCTGGGCACTTAGTCATGCCAAGCCTCTTCACTACAACTTGGTGGCCATCATCAAGGATGCCGTAGTAGGCAGTTCCAAAGTCGACCTCTGCCACTCTTCGAGAATCCGAGAAATTGTTTGTTGCGCAAACGATTTCCTTGTAGGATATCTCCCTGGGAGTTTCAACCACAAAGTAAGTGCTTTGTCTACGACTTCTATTGCTAGTAGTGCCAAAATCATGATGTCCCATATCTGCAGTTGCATACACAGTTTCACCAATGGCTGTGACATAGGTGGATGAAGTGTTAGAAGTGAGTGTTATGTTGGAACTGGCAGTTGTGGTGTTGGACCTGGTGGTGCTGCTGTTGCCTGTGCTGGTGGCGGATGAGGATGACAGGGTTATGTATCGAGGAAGGGACTGAAATGATGGCAGTGGCGGCAATTTGCCTGAAATGTTGCCGGAAAGTGCTTCAAGTACCCATTTCATGTTAGGCCTAGATTGTGGGTAGTGAAGTGTGCATAGAAGACCAATATGAATTAGTCTTTCCATATCAGAAAGTGCGTAGGATCCGTCAGCAAGCCTATGATCCCCTGCTTGTAGAAGTTTCCCCTCATCGGATAGCTTCCTGACCCAATCAAGCAAAATGATCTGATCATCAGGGTATGTCAGGTCCACTGCTCGCCTTCCAGAGGCCACCTCTAAGACAACAACCCCAAAACTGAAAACATCAGATTTTGTAGTGGCAACACTTCGTTTCTGGAAGCTCTCAGGTGGCAAATACCCTATAGTCCCACCAATTCTGGTGGACTCTGCCAAGCGAAACTGGTGATTTCTCATTGAAAGAGTCCTGGTTTGATATTGGAGTTCATGCTCCAACCATCTTGCCAATCCAAAATCGCCCAACCGGGCGTTGAATTCGGAGTCAAGCATCACGTTACTCGTCTTTACATCCCTGTGAATGATCTGAGTCTCTAGTTGTTCATGAAGATAATGCAGAGCAGCTGCCAGGCCACCAACTATTTTCGTCCTCTTCTCCCAGGAAAGAAGTTGTGTTGTCAGGTTTTCAGGTCTTCTAAACAACACCCGATCAAGGCTCCGGTTTGGCATGTAGTCATAAACCAGTAGCAACTGATCGTCATGAACGCACCACCCCCTTAAACGAACAAGATTCCTATGTCGTAGGTGAGCCACCGCGACCAATTCTGCTGCGAAAGTCTTCTCAAATTGCTCACCCTTCTCAGCCAAACATTTCACAGCGACCACAGTACCATCACTTGGTAGAACTGCTCTATAAACCTTGCCAAAACCTCCACTGCCAAGAACTCCATCTTCACTGAACCCAGCAGACCCTATATAAAGCTCAGAATAGCTGAAAATCCTGGGATTGTCACCGCCAACCATTTTCTCAGATATCTGTATTCCTTCCAGGTCATGGAAAGATCCAGACTTTTGTTTGGTTGTCTTATCATGCAAACAGGAACCAACCCATTTGGAGTCATACAACCTGCGAATTAAATTGCCAAGAAAGGCAAGAACTTGACCCCCACAGCCGCGTTTCTCACGGTTCTCAACCTCCTCCTTATGGCCTGAAGTTGGCACCTTGGGATGATTACTCGGTGGCTCAAGTTCATCCAAATCGGCTGGTAAAACAATGCAAAGACGATTCAGCTGCATGGCGGAGATGTCCGGAGATGAGAACTAGTTGAACATGGACCTAAGTTAGAAAGCAAAATGAGTTGAGGAGGATGATTCCCTTTGGGCATGTATTCTATGTGAACACTTTAAATGTCTGAATTCTTTATAAAACGGAGCCGCGCTTTTTATTCAACACGGGTAGGTTACACGGTTGAATTGTATGATCTCAACCGGCCAATTAGCACCTAATCTGATTAGCCTTTTTATTTATTTATAATAAAGATTCTGACATTGATGTTTTAATATGTTTGATACTTGATTATAATTGTTCTGGAACATTCACATTTGATTCTACATAGGTTTCTTTCTTACGTAGGGTTATGTTCTGGTCATACATTGGCGCCCGTAGCTAGGATGGCTGAAACCTCTACCTTGCTAGGTCAAAACTACCCTACTTGTCAAAATCTCTTCTAGAATTGAATTATATCAAAAAAAAAAATGAAGAAAAACAAACTTCTTTTATTGACATGTAATGCCAAAATGTTATTAATGAAAAGTTGGAGATTAGTGTTAGCATTATCTTTTTATTATTGTGCTTCTGATTGGTTATAAACTTAATATAGTTACTTAAATGACATGAATGAGTCAGTAGGAATTCAATGGTTCAGAAATGGCACATTCAATCCAAGTGATCCTTAAG
>JANIMX020000154.1:1513302-1526626 GCA_024582655.2 Erythroxylum kunthianum | reverse complement strand
GTTTCTCTCTTTAGGGGTTTCGTAGAGTTTTGTACGAGTAAGGCTGGTTTAAGTTCGAGTACTTGAGCGTCGTATGAGCAATTTCGTTGAGTGAAGTGTGAGATGTGCAATAGGCTGTGGTGGTGGTCGTAAGAGCAGATCCTGGCCCATGACAAAGTCGGACCCTAACCCATTAGAATGTCGGAATGTGGGCTATTAGTATTGGTATTAACAGTCACGTTCAGTTCACTACATCTACATCTACACCGTCTCCCTCCACCTGGCAGTCTTCTTCAACAACAATACCTTTTGTTTCCTTTCCTCTGGTTCCCCAACAAAGCACGCAAATTCTCCCCCACCAAAACCCTCTCTCGTCTCGACCATATACAACCACGTAAAAATGCCCACCGCCACTCGTTTCTTCGTGCGCTTCTTCTCTTCAACCACTAACAACATCCCTAAAAACAACCATCAAAAGACCCACCAATTCTTGGAACCAAACTCATTCATCGGGAGCTGGGATAGGCCCAGAACCACCAAGGAGGCCGAAGCAAAGCTCGCCGGACTTAGAAGAGATTACGCCAAGCAAATCAAGGATGCGAGGAGGGAGTATATGAAGGAGACCGAGTTGATCCGCCTTGAAAAGCAGAGAAAGGAGGAGGCTAGACTTGAAGCTACGAGGATTGCGAATGAGGAACGTAAGAAACTCAAGGCTGAGGCTGCCAAAGTTAAGGCTGAGGAGCGCAAGATTGCCCTTGAGGAGTTTCAACAAACCCTGGTTTGTATACCTCTTGCTATGTGTTTGTACACGAATGGTTTAGTATTGCGGAAGAGATAATGCGGCATCTTATGAAAGTTTGAAGTTTTAGATTTTGGGGTGTCCGACGAACTGATTAAATTGGTTTCCTTTTTTTTGTCTCAAGCATTCTGCTACATAAGATAAATTTTTGGTTTGGGGTGTTAGGTTTTTGTGTATTTTGTTGCAAAAAGTGATCTGATGGTTGTAAACTAGGCAGCATTGCTCGCGGCCCAAATCACATAAATTAATCAAGTCTTAAGCTCCATATGCATTTTGGCTGAGGAGGGAAATGTGAATCATAATTTGGTTGGTGAAAAAGGGTGCACACAATTGGGAAATAGTAATAACATTGGAAAGGTAACGATAATGAGTTTCTAATCAAAAAAATGGATGAAAAATAAGTTAGTAAATTAGTGTACAACTGACTTTTGTTACTTATTCTTTTACTTTAGGACAAGAGGCTGAGATGTGTTCATAATTTTGTTGTGCACATGTATATTTTTTTTATTGATAAGATCATCTCAGATTCTACAAGAGTGGGATGGGATGAATTTGTGCAGTGGGATCATTAGGGACTGCTGTTTCCATGCTGAATTTTCATTTTCTGATGAAGCTCGATTAGTGTGAATTTTTATTGGAAATTCTTATGATTAGTGCTGCTTTGTTCTGCTGTGGATTGTTGTCCTGTTCATCACAGTTGCTGTATGGTATGGGTTACATGTGTCTATCACTCCCCTTTGTGCTTATTTGGAGTTAAGACGTGTACTTTGGATGAATTTATTTTTTCAGGTCACTTGGTTTATATTTATCTTGATACATTCCCATTGAGAAGCTGTCTTTAGTCATCTTTCTGATCACTTCTTCATCCTTGCAAATGCAGGTGAAAGAGAGAGTTGAGAAGCTTGAACATTGGAGAATGGGAGAAAGAAAGAGGGAAGAGAAGAAGAGAGAGAAGAAAGAACTCTTGCGCCGACAAAGTTCCGTTTGGATTAATGAAAGTGAATTGGAGAAAACGATAGTGGAGAAAATAGTTCAATCTTCTCCGCTTTAAGGTCTCTTCGGCACACAGTTAAAATAACTCCATCTTATCTTATTGAATTCCATGTCAAACACTACCAATTCTCTCGTAGGTCTTCCATGACAGTGGTTCTATGATTGGTCATGGCTCTACAGTTTGTCTTACAATCGTAACTCAATTCTGCTTGATAGATAAATTTACAATTTCCATACAAGTTTTAAGTGTTTGTTGCCAAATTTATGTGAGAGTTGTCATTGTTGAATTCTGGTTTTGATAACACTGATCTAACCCAAAAACAAACAAAAAAACATCTTGACAACATAATTCAGGTGCATTGAATAAAGTGACGATATTTAGTTTTTACTGTTATGATTACAACTCAATGTCAATGGTTTCTTTAAGGAGCAAATATGCTACTTGAAGCTTTTTGTTAGAAATGTTTTATACACTACTACTAATGAGGTAACAAGCGTCATACTATGTCGGTGTGTTATATACAAGAGCTCATGTGTGGACTGAATGTGCTTTTGTTAACTTTGCTTTTGGTCATTAATGGACGAAGTGAAATCAATTATAATGTCGGTTAAATCTTATGTCGAACAAATTAAGACGGTTATGTATTAACATATTTAGGATGAGCCAGCAAATTCTTGTAGAAAGTTTACATTCTCATAACATTTACGCGAGAAAAACTGAAAATGCCAACCATAAGGCAACAGAGTAAAGCAACTAACAAGACAAGTTACTTTGAATATATCTGACTCTGAGCATTAGCTATAGATTATATGTCCGAGCAAAACTACGGATTATACAAATTAATTTAACCAAAATCCAACTGAATATCTCAACATTTGGCTCTTCAGAAAAGAATTGTGATTACTATTGTTTGTCATTCTGCCAAAACCATGTATCCGTCTCAAAACAAATCTATCTAAAACGAAAAATTATGACAATCTTATATATGGAGCAATTCTCACTGGGACTTCGGCTTGTCAATCTTCACATATGGCAAAACACCCCAGAACTTGTTAACTTTCGGATTCCATCCCAACTGTTGGGCACGGCAAAACATCAGGAATATGTTTGCAAAATATGAACTGAGCCCCATCAAAATATGCCATAAAGCATGCCCCTCGGGGTTAAAAGTCCACTCAGAAATGGTATCACAGTACACTCGATCCCAAAGCCAACAGAGACTTGCCATGAATATGGAAACCAAATACAGTCTCGCGATCCACTTAGCACACCTATCCTTTGTGTGAATGTAATATTTGTACGCCCGGGGAATGCTGAGAAGACAGAGTATCAAATAATGTACCTTGAAACCAATCCCAAATCGAACTAATGCATGGATGACTGCAAAAGCAACTCCATATAGAAACAAGAACGTTGGCATTGTACTTCGATAATGCCAATCTGGTGAATAGAGAATGTAGAAATATAAAAGCATTTCCCACACCATTGGTGTTTCATCTCCTTGCTGTTGCCTGTAAAGCAGATTTAAATTTATCAGGACTGACAAGACATTTATGTAAGCATTACAAGCATACAGGTATAAATAATCATCAGCTACATTTTTAGCACAGCTTCACTATAGTGCATTTTGAAATATACAAATTACAGTTAGTAGCAAGCTGAGGTCATGAATGTGAATCAAAATAAAGAAAACATAAGATTACTTACGCGTGCTGCAATGAGGCATGGTATAGCATACTTCCAACAGCGAGTATGATGTTGGATATGTGAAGTATTGTAAACCTCTTCTCAAAGCGTTGTTTCAGAGCATTTACAAGGCCAATAAGTGCCAAAACAATGGTTGGGATGTTTGATATGGTATTGAAGAATTCTGCAACATGTGAAGAATGGGCATAATTTTTCTCACACCAGTCGGTAGCCGTCACGGGACCCCAAAAACTTGAAATTTCTTCAGCCATGTTTTCCGATGTATGCCAAAAGTGTATGATAATCTAATTACTGCTACTTCTGCTTAGATGCCGTAGAAGCCATAACCTGCAAGACATTGAAATCAAAGAAACTGAATTAGTTTAATTGTTTTGCCCATTCAATTATCTGTCAAGACAACAAAAAATACTACAAGAATTTTTTATGACAGTAAATATATCAAGAAACAATCTAACAAAGAACAAAGACAACTCCACAAACTCTTATTACCAAATAAACTATTATACCTTCCCTCAATACTTACTGTGATTCCTAAAATAACAAAATAAAATTAGCAGTCTCATGAACTTTGAGTTTTAGGTATGAGCAAGCTGTCATATAGTTATCAACATCATTACAAGCAAGCGTTCATCTTCTAAAACAGCAATAGACTGAGGAATGAAGAACTTGTTGTATGACAACCGTGATAGATTAGGCATCTTAAGCAATCAACTAATGAGAGACAGGCTAAAAGAAAATTTCATATCAAAGTGAAGATACAGATATAATCCTACAGTCTATCACTGAGCAGGTCCTTGTCTCATCATAAACAAGAACGATTGGAAAACTGACGAAAATTCTCAAATAGTATCTGTCACATGTAACTACATCGTGTGCATAACACATTCACGATCTTATTACTGTTAACACTACCAAATGCCTTTGGTAATGTGTTCAATAATTTCCAAGATTAAAAGCTTAAAATTTGGCTCACCACTCATCAGTAAAAGAAAAACATGATAGAAAACGAATCAGAAAGTATAAATGTGATTCTTGTATGAAAAGAATGTTCCTGGGGCCTTAAACTACCTCTTATCTCCTAAAAAATTGTAACTGTTTATCTATATAAGAATTTACTGAAGTAAATTGTTGTTTGTGGCAAATTAAAGGGGACAATTTGGCCAATTTTAGTATTCCAGTTCTTTATTTTTTTTTCATTATACAGAATAAATGGTAAAAGAAAAAGGTCCGTGACTTGTATTTGAGGACAGACATTAATCATTAATTCTCAGTTCCAACAATGCAATGCCCAAGATGAATTGTTCTCCAAAACTCTCCATTCTATCGACTGCCTAAACAAATGCATACCATTACAAATACCTCAGTTATTCTATTAAGCACCTCCAAAAAGAAGTTACCACTCAAATTGGACAATAACACATGTAAAAGCTTCCCTTTTCAACTATCGTCTCTAGAACATATTCCCATTCAGTAAATACTACTTCTTTAATAGGAATATGTCTTTGTATATTTTCTGTAAGAAACAAGGAAAACAGCTAGGAAAATGTAATTACAGCTGGTATATTTATGATAAAGATTGCAAGCAAGGAAAATAGTAATGACAGCTTGCATGAACCAACTTCTTTTCCTAAAGAAAGGAAAAGGGAAGTAAGATTGGAGAGGAGAGTGAATTTCCTTTTTCTGTTTCAAAATTCAGAGATATGGAACAGAATAATTATAATAGATAGGTTATCTGCAATATAAGAAATGAAATTAATGGTGATACAAAACCTGGATATAGGAAACAAATTAAATAGCATTCAGCAATTAATCAGAAACTGGATAAGGGTTGATGGAAATTCCATTGAGTATGCAGGTTCAGTCAATTGGGCGCTTGCTTAGTTCTATTGATCATCAATATATGTGCTTTGCCCACTAAAGTATAAAGTCGCAGTTTATTATCCGGCTTCCAAAGACAAAGAGCGAGAGAGAGAGAGAGAATCAAGGTAACTGAACCTGTTTACCATTCAATCTGGTAGCTCAAGTTGTGAGATGTACCAGTAAATCAGACTGCCATCTCCAATTCTCATCATTCAAAGCAAACGATAAATAATCATTCTCACAAGTTAAAATTCCACGTCTGTATTATCTCGAACATTATAATGGCAGAAATGTTAACTGAGGAACAGCGCAAAACAGAAGAGCCCTAATCAACATCATCCTTTATGAATTCCTAAAATTATCATTCAAAGAAAACCAAGCATTGGCGTGCACCAATTATAGCTACTTCAACTTCATCGAAACACAAAAAAAAAAAAAAACGAAACGATAAATGGCCACTTACATTAAACAACCAGATCTATACGGTCGAATTCTGACACATTCGACTTCTCTCCTTGTCTCTATATATATATATAAATAAATGCGAGTGCTGAGCGTGTGTGTATGAATGGAAGCTTCTGTTGTGTTCTTCGTCTTCGTTGGTCGCTGTCGGCCTTGGAAAAGAAATAAGAGAGAGAGAGAAAGAAAAAGAGGGCAACTTACGCGGAATCGAATCTGTGTCAACTGCGTTGTCGCGAGGGTCCTCAAGTTTGTTTTCCTTTTCCTGTTTTTGTTTATTTTTTTAGGGCTTTTTTTCTTATATTTTCTTGTTGGTATATAAAATACAAATATTGTATCGAATCGAAATTTTTGATGTCCTAATTAATTTCGTATTTTTCTTTAAAAAATCAAATTGATCTTTTTAAAACTTTGAATTTAATTTAAAAAAAAATTATTAAGGTTGCTGCAGAGATTGTAGTGAGAGAAGGAGTCCCTTCTCACTAAAAGTATCCATCTTCTCCAACCGCTACCAATCCGCCGACTCCATCCATTCCTAATCCTTCTGTTGATTGATTCAGTAGAAAAACTCCACTCTTTATTCCCCCCTCACCTCCGCAAGTTAAACAAACAAAATCAACTTCTTTCATCACTCCAAAAATCCCAAAGCAATTCCTCGCTTCTTTATCGTTGGTGTTATCTCTGCTCTCCATTATTTGTATGCAATCTTCATCCTCGGCTACATGGTACGTTTATAGTACTAGAGATATTGTGATTAATTATCCGTAAGTAATGATTGATCTATCATTAGATTCACTAAAAAAAAAGGATTTCTTTTCTTTTTCTTCTTATTGACTTTGGCTTATGCTACTAAAAATGTATACATAGTTATATGGAATGCATATGTGTTGCAATTCAAGCATTGGAAATGTTTAAAAGATTATATCATGGATATCGAAAAGAGAAAACATAGAAAAGCAGTTGCATTTATTAAAAGCAAAAGGATGGTTCATGTTTTGGCTGAGAAACAAAAAACTTCTTGTTTTTTATTTAACTTAATTTTCCAGCATCATTGTAGAACTGATATTTGTAGTTATAAGCAAATTGATATTTGCAAGAGTTCCAGAACAGTCTGTCTCCTTGAACATGGTGAGTGGCGGAGTGTCAAGAGCCCAAATCTTAGGGCTTTACCGCTCTCTACTACGCACCGCCCGTCAATTCTCCGATTACAACGTTCGAGAGTACACCAAACGCCGCGCAGCCGACGGATTCCGCGAAAATCGGGACCTCACCGACCCTTCCTCCATCTCCGCCGCTTACTCAAATGGGATTGCTCAGCTCCAAGTCGCCAAACGACAAGCTGTCGTCTACTCTCTCTACGCCCCCAAATTCAAGAGTGTCATGGAGATGGAGATGAAGATGCCTCCTAATTAGACGCCACTCTGGGTAATGATTTACTACTAATTCTGGAAACGTTAGCCAGATTTTCATAGTAATATTGTACGGGAGTTTATGGATTAACTAGTATGTTTGTTTGGTGTGGAGGGGAGAAACATTGTTTTAGTGCGTAGTAACAGTTCTGATGATGGATAGATGAATGAATGAATCGTGTTTTGTTCAAATAATTGATTTTCTGGACGAAGTTTGTGTAGTTTCTGAAAATGTAGAGTTTTCGGATGGTACAGTTTGGTTGACTTATATGGTAAATTTATGATAAACAACGAAAGTTTTTCAACTTGGTTGAGGAACCCAGCGGGTTTGTAGTGTAGATAGATTGTATTGAAGCAAACTAATAGATAGATTGTGTTGAAGCAAACTAAGTTGTTGGGTGGGTGATTGATAGGCAAAGAAAAGTTATGAGAAGTTTCAAACTACAAAAACCATTAACTTTTTTTTAGGTTTTCCCTTTTTCTTCCTAGTTCTTTTGGCACTAGAACTAGGTATTTGACTTGTACCTTCTCCATTAGCTCTAAATAGGTCTTCCAGCATAAAATTAGTCTGGGCTTACCTTAACCTCTTGTATTTGGATAGCTTTCCTTTTAGGACAGGGTGTAGTATCCTTTGGGACACTCATATTAATGTCTTCTTGACACTTTAGGGTAATTGGATCTGAGGTATCAATAGGTTCAATTGAATTTATGTTCATGACTGTTTCCTTTGGCCTAGTTTCATTCCTAACTTTGTTCCCATTAATTCCTTCTTCAGTGGAGATGGATTGTTAACCAGTTTTACAATGTCTTTGATAATCATATCGGTAAAGCTGTTTCTTGTAAAATAGGATCATGCTATTCTACAGGTGCACCTATTGTACCTAAAATTGGATTCGGAGGATGGTTCTTCTTAAATTTCCAATCTCTAGGGAGTTCCTCATCCTTCTTGTTTCCTTTACTGATTCGACAATGTGAATGATTTGTTGATGATCTGATGAAGACCACGTTAGGAGAAGCAAGAGACTGAATGTGAATAGTAACTACACGTAAACAGTGTCATGAATAGTAACGTGAACAGTGCTATGAATAGTAATGTGAACAGTAAAGGTGTTTTGACTTTATCTAGATTTCCTATTCTAGTTTAGTTTATATTTCCTATTCTTGTTTAGTTTAATTACTATTTGTTTTCTTATTCTAGTTTAGTTTAGTTTTCTTATTCCTTGTATTAGGAGGGTTCTATCTCCTATATATAGCTTATTATCATTAGGCATAAAGAGGATCAATTTTATCAAAATATTATTCAGTTTCATTCTTGTCTTTTGGCTAAACAAACATTGACATTATTTTGGCTTTTTTTTAGCGTTATACTTAGGATTGGTTTGGACTAGGATAAAGGCTAAATAATCTACGTTCTAGAGGGTTAGAGATCCCTAAATAAGGTGATCTAATCCACATCTATCGTGTGTGCGTTACGTGCTTCGCAAGTTAGGGCTTGTTGTTGGATCTAGACTTAGGTCTACGTCCAACAACAAGCCCTAACTTGCGAAGCATCACTTTTCTCTCTCCCCTGCCTTTGCCTTTGTCTCTTCCTCTCACTCTTCCTTTGACCTCTTCCTTTGACCATTATTCTATACTGTCTTAATCTTTATGATTCTCTTATTTAATCACTTCGCATGCATGTGTAATGTTTGTTAATGGATTTTGCTCCAAATGTATAAATTAAATTTCTTGTTTTCTTCTCCTAACATTAGTGATGGATGATCTAGGCAACTATAAATATTTTGTAACAATTGAATCATTAGTAAGAGAATGGTAATAGCAAAATCAATTTTATAAATTAATGTGAAATCTCTTAGGTTTGTTGTGCTTTTGTATTATCTTTGGTTATACCCATATTGTTCACATCTTGACCTTTTCTATTTTTAAACTGCTCAAAATTTCATTTCTTCTTATATTTTTAGACTAACAAAGCTTGGTTTATCAAGCGGCTCAAAGGAAATACTTGCATGTTTACATATACTCTTCTTACTATAACATTTATCAATATATACATCTAAATTCTAATGGATATGATAAATAGTAGCCACATTATAAGAACATGGAATCATTATCATCAATTACAAGCATGACTACTAATTCTCACACAAAATCTATTTAATCCTTGCTCAAATTCATACCCAATAGTAACAATGCTTTAGTTGTATTAAGAAGACCATAAATAACAATATAAACCAATAAGTATAAACAACAAGTTCACATGGAGAAACATATACGTAATTAATAATATGAAAATGTATATTTTGCATTCCAAATATGAATGTTAAACCACCATCTAACTCCAAGTTATATATCTGACACTAGAAGCTCTAGAAACTATTTCCAGATTTTGTCATTCATTATTAACCACACTTCAAATAATAGGAAATATTTGATTGTTCAACCAACATTTGTCCTTCACATATTCCTTTCAATAAACACTTATTGAGTCATATTATTGGTCTACAAGCTTCAATCCAACCTCTTTTACGAATATTGAAACAAATATAGCATCTTGCAAGCACCTTTTTATCATTAATACTTGTTATGATTACTCTTGTCGTACCTGAGTACTTGTTCTTCACCTTCTCACCATACCCCAACAGTTTAGCAAATTCTTCCATACGACGCTCATGCATCATCTTGAAGACAACCCACAGTTGCTCTTTTACAATAGTTGGAACTCACATCTACTCTTAACCCCTTCCTTAGTAAGGCCTTCAAGTTAACAACCTTGATGTTTGGTTGTGATTCAATCATGTCCTTATAATGGCTTAAAATCTATTTGGATGTGATAAACTTGTTAATGTTAGTGGTTGTACAGTTGCGTGTAGTTTCGAATCTGTTCACAACAAAATTGTTGTGATTTCGCAAACAGTAACCAAGGGCGTTGTGACTCATGTCTCACTTTCACCTGAGACTTCTCTCTTTTTTAGCATTTCAAATCTAAACTCTTTGCAATGGAGTATTTAATAATTGACTCCTTAATTCTCTCACATCTTCAAACTTTAAACCTACATCCTACGTTGGAATGTTACATCATGTTGGATCATAATAAAGGTTTTACATTTACCTCTTAATTCACTGTCAACATCCTGATGTGGACTTTTTTCGAAATTAGACCCTCTTGCTCATCTTCATATCCTTTTTCACTTTCATGGTTTTCAATATCGTCTCTAATTTTTAGTTCTTTGGTTATATTTACTGACTCTGTACTTTGATTGATAAAGCTCATCACTGTAGGGTTGAAGGGTCATCCCCTTGTACTATGTTGTACTGATCAATATTTCAGTATTAATACCATTTTTTAAATTTACTCCAAAAAAACAATAAGCACTTTATCCTTTGTGTGATGATTGTCTTGTTCTTCACTATTTATTGGAACCGTATTACCATTATTCCCATTATCTATATTATATGCTTTTGATGTTTTTTTTTTGGCATTGTACTCACCTTCAAATAGACCTCTACTCTTGCATATTTAAAACAATAGATATTAAAACATTTGTATTTTAATCTCAACCATAACAGGAGAAGAGTTGTAACTTGATGATTACGTATATTATTTTCTTTTTCTGGTCGCATAAAACAGGGAAAGAAATTGCTAATTTAGTTTTACGTCGTTGAATAAATATATTAAGAATTTTAAACTTTATCAAGAGTATCCTTTCTGTTATTGATCTTCAAGGCTGCCTTTTTTTTGTAGGCCTTAAAGCAGCATGAACTTCTTTTGTATAACCTACATCTAAACATGGGCAGCTAAAACCGGATCTGTATTATCCACAGCTTCCCACTCGTACAAAAATGTAATGGTCTTTTGCACCCAATAATTGTTATTAAGGAAGACAAACAGTTCAAACCTTTTTGTTCTCAGTTTCTAACTTCCACCAGCAAGAAGCAAGCATCTCTCTACCTTATTGAGCCACCACCTATGGATGCCACTTTGCATACACCAGTAGAAGTGGTAAGTGGAATATCTTTGTAGCAAGCTACTAGATCTTGGTTAGTTTGCAGATCCACCTGCAGTGTCTCCCAAACCTTCTTCTTTGGGTTTAAGACATCGTCCGCCTGGCCTTCAAACCCCGGAAATGTAATCCTCTCCCCAACTGCAGCAGAATGGGGTGGATCAACCAATTCAACCTGAAAATTTTGTCAATATTGATGAAATAAATCAGCAAAGGTTCATTTCATCAATGTACATCTTTCCACATATATCGACACAAACATTATGATAAGGGCAAAAAAAGAATGATCACAAAACCAGGTTCCATAAATGCATTGAAGAGAGTAACCATATTTTTGCAGTATCAATAACTCCAACAAAAAGGTCGTCCCCATAATACAAGTTCACACAACATATGTTTTACTGGTCAAACTGTCCACGAAAAAATCCAAACCACTCATGAAATATCAATATTCAATGTTGCTTAATATAATCGTAGCAAGCCAAGAGACCTAAAAGAACAAAGTATCCAAGTATTAAGCAAGTTAAGTTGGAGAGTAATATGTTTCCTTTATTGTTCTGGGTTCAATGGTTAAAATTCAGAAGTGTATCCTCATCAATCAGTGAAGGGGTTTAGAATGATTTCTTACCCAATATCTCTGGAACAGAAGATATGGAAATAGGACCATTAATACTGACACAGTAATCGTCCCAATCAAAAGTGCTATAGTATTCCAAAAATTTATACAGGACCTGGAGAACAATGAGCAGAGTTGCATCACTTGCATACTTCCTGATTCCACAAGGAGATACTGTAATGAAGATTACTTACAGCTAAAGGACCAGATAGTGATGAATGGAAGAGATTAATAATATTCATGACCATTATTTCTAATGCATATGTTGAAATCAAGCCATGATGCGCACCCAGGATTCTGCTTTCATAAAAACACCAACTTTAATCAAGATACTACTTCGCTTGAGAAGATGTTCTTTCCCAATAAGTTGGTCAACCTATGAAAGAATTGGCACTTAATTAAGGAAAGTGAATGACAAATGAAACTAATTACGTATTAATTACACCAGTAAAACTAGCAAAACTTTTCCCCCTCATAAATCCAGATAATAAATGGCCTACAGTTATAAGATAAATTGATAATAGAATGAACAAAAAGTCTCAACTCAAGAATGAATTTGGGGCAAACCATAGCTTTTACTTCTCTTTATTTTGTGAAAATAATAGATAATTAATACAGGATAAGAAATGTGTACCACAACCAAGACTAGCTTGCAGAAAATAGATATTCTTGTTGTTCAAGATCCTTTTTTGCCTTTTCTGCATCATTCAGTTTCTCCAAAGTGTCTGGGTTCTGGTGTTCTGTGAGAGCTTTCTGAAAGGTCTCAATAGCAAGTTCATAATCCTTTGAGCATTTTGCCAATTTTACCAAGGCATTTCCCTTTCTTGTCAAAGCTCTTGCTATCATTTTGAAGTCTGAACTGAGCTCTCTTCCCCTTTCAACTGCTCTGTCACAATCATTTATGCATTCTTCGTATTTAGAAAGTTAAATATAATGGGATGAGCACCATTAAAAGAGCTTAATTGCAAAAGCAGACAACCAACTATTGCTATAATGGTTACTGAAAAATGATAACAAAACAAACCGGTGGAACAAAACAAAAACCAAAATAACAAAATACAAATCAAGATTATGAAGTTTAATACTAGTCATGTAATCACTCTCCATTAGCAGCATTAAAGTCAAATTGGTTCCCATTCAGACTTTATATACCTGACTGATTCTATCCCAATCAAAGTAAAAAATCTTGCGCTTATGTTTAAATCGCATGGAACACACAACATGAGTTTTCATAAATGGTTAACATATCAGCAATTTGACAAGAATGATCCCAGGGGATTAAGAGCAATAGATTTAGGAAACCAGGGGAAAAAAATAAAATCTCTCCATATTCATTCAACACTCCAATACATCCCAACCTCTCATCTTTCATTCTTCCATGGTGTTATCGCTATATTAAAAATCAAGTTAATCGAATTATTGTTTAACGCGATAACGATGATTCCCAATTATCAGTCGATTACGTTAGAAAAGGGATTCTGTTTTCTAACTGTGGGTTCC
>JANIMX020000154.1:1366723-1383856 GCA_024582655.2 Erythroxylum kunthianum | reverse complement strand
GGAGCAACAGAAATGGGTGTCCAAGCTGCTGGGATTTGATTTTGAAATTCAATACAAGCAAGGGAAAGAAAACAGAGGGGTCGATGCCTTGTCCCTAATTGTATCCATTCATGCTCTTTCTTTGATTTCTAACGAGGATATGGAGTCGGTGATCGAGGAGATAGTTGCCGACCCCTACTTAAACTCCATTATACAGGACTTGGCATTAAATCCACAGTTCCATCCGGACTATTCGTTTGCAAGGGGGTGTTTATGGTACAAGGGGAAATTGGTACTTGCTGCCCAATCTGCCAAAATTCTAGTCATCTTGGCCGAATTTCATGCTTCACCATGGGGGGCATTCGAGTATATTCATGACTTATAAAAGGGTGGCGACAGTTTTTTTTGAAGGGAATGAGGAAAGCTATAGAGACATACGTTCAAGGATGTTCAGTTTGTCAACAGCATAAGTATCAAACTTTGAAACCTGCGGGGTTATTACAACTAATTCCGCTGCCCTCACATGTGTGGGAAGAAATAACCATGGATTTCCTTGGGGGGCTGCCAAAATCCAAAGGAAAAGATACCATTATGGTGGTAGTGGATAGATTCTCTAAGTCAGCTCACTTCATCCCTTTGAGCCACCCATATTCGGCCAAAGAAGTTGTTGAAGCTTTTCTCCATGAAGTAATTTGCTTACATGGATTTCCCAGTTCTATTATTTCGGATAGGGACAAAAGTTTTATGAGCTGTTTTTGGAAGGAAATATTTCGCTTAGCGAGAACCAAATTAAAGTTAAGTACGACGTATCACCCACAAACGGACTGGCAAAGTGAGGTGACTAATCGCCTCATTGAATCTTACATGCGTTGTTTTGTGCATAGCTGTCCAAGGAAATGGATGCAGTGGATCGGCTGGGCGGAATTTTGGTTCAATTCAGCTTACAACGCCTCCATAGGTATGTGTCCTTTCCATGCCCTATATGGGCGGGACCCACCGATGATAATCAAATATAAGCAAGAAGGCACTAGTGTTCAAGAGGTGGATCAGTTGTTACCGAAGAGGGATGCCATTATTATTGAGCTGAAACACAATCTGCGTAAGGCTCAATGTCAGATGAAAACTCAAGTTGATCGGAAAAGGCGAGCAGTTGAAATTTGGGGTGGGAGAGATGGTCTATTTAAAGACGCAACCTTATAAATTCAAGTCTTTGGCTAGTCGGCCCTTTGAGAAATTGAGTCCTCGCTTTTATGGTCCTTTCACTGTGACTGCAAAAATTGGCCCCACAACTTATAAACTAGCTCTACCAGCCCACGCTAGGGTGTATCCTGTGTTTCACATGTTCCAATTGAAAAAAGCCATTGCTACTTCGGTTCCTTGTCAAGATATTCCACCCTTCCTCAGGGACGATTGGGGATTACAGGCAACTCCTTTGGATGTCTTGGATTTGCATAAGTTGATCAATGGCACAATTCAGTTTTTGATTAAGTGGAAGGACCTGCCGGACCATGACAAGACTTGGGAGGACTTTGATATCATTAATCGGGTAATTCTTGCATTTCACCTTGAGGACAAGGTGAAACTTGTTGGAGAGGGTATTGTTAGACCTATTTCACAAGTATATAGGAGGAAAGGAAAGAAGAGGGTGGAGGGGAATGGGGGACCCGAAGATGTACCTGCTGATGATCTTATGGGGGTGTGGAAGGTAGTTAAGCAGTTACTGAATGGGCAGCTGGACATTATAACAGAATAAGTATATGGGTAAAGGAAGGGGGAAGTTAATTTTTGTCATCTGGGGATATTGGTGGTGTATGAGAGTAAGGAGCTGCTCCTTCTCTCGGGATATCGTTTTCTTGTTATTTTTCTTGCAATTCCTACAAGTTGTAAGAGGATATCTCCTCTGC
This sequence comes from Erythroxylum kunthianum, assembly GCA_024582655.2. NCBI lineage: Eukaryota > Viridiplantae > Streptophyta > Magnoliopsida > Malpighiales > Erythroxylaceae > Erythroxylum > Erythroxylum kunthianum. Next base: position 1,381,973 of record JANIMX020000154.1, on the reverse strand, counting down.
ATTAGTTAATAAAGGGGAATACGCATTGTTCAGTTCATTTTCTGGAGTTGTCCTAACAAAATCAATTTTACTAATACATGGGCCATGTTGCGATTAGGGACTATACTCACTAAATGCCAGTAATCCTGCCGAGTAGTTTTCAAATCAACCGTATTTATTGACTATTACTAGGCATGAGCTAAAGAAAAAGGAAAGAGAGGTAACTATTCGTTTTACTTGATTTAATAAAATTGAAAGGATCAAGGATATACTTGGTAGGTCCATAATAAGTTTGAGAGGTCTATATCTCCATTTCTGAACCCAGTAAGCTTAGCATGGCCTTTGAGCCCTCCCCCATCTCTCTCCAGAAAGGCACCATAGTTCTGTATCGTCAATTTAGAAGAATAGTGGTAAGTGATCCAAATAAATTAAAAGAAGAAAAAGAAACAGAGGTGACATGCCTCATAATTTCTTTTATTAATGTTTAATTACCTAGAGCAAATATGCAGGAATCTTGTCACTGCCAGTAAAAGTAAAGCCTACAACCATGAATCTCTCAAAAAGTAATTTCAAAGCAGAGCTCAAATTTGGTTCAGTATCCACTGGAAGCAAATTGAAGTGCTGACTTTATTCCAGTGGCAAGATGCTTCACAATATGGAGAATTATAGCAAAATAATGGTAGAATTCTAGGTGAAATGAGATCCAGTGCCTTTTCCATGCAACAAGCCTGCCAAGAGTACACAATTTCTAGTCGAAAGTGTATTGTGGATTCTACATGAACAGATGCTAGATTTGTTTCCTAAATTACAAGCCACCAGTATTCAGATTTCAGAGAGAGAAAGAGAAACATATGGAGAATTTGTGCATCTTCTTTTTTCTGTATATTTTGAAGTACATGATTCACCTGCCTGCTTCTTCTTTTCAGTAACTAAATTATTATACTATAAGATTCAAATGCACCAACTCTAAAGTCCAAGCCTATGATACCTTTGCTAAGAAGACAGTTTTGATTATTAAACTAGCTAGCATCTTCAAGAGCAACTAAACTTAACCACTAGACAAAGCGCACTATTGCTTATCGACTAAAGGAAAAAACTTATGTACCTGCAAACCAACTGTCTGAGTCAACAACACCAAATTGTTGTATCCACTCTGAAACTGAACTGGCTGCTTCACCTTGACCCAACGACCAACCACACTGCCTAGTTTCCAGAAACACAGCATTGTTAGCCCATAGGAGACTTAGATATCACAACACTAAAAAGACAAGTATGATAGATAAACATGGTGTTCTGGAAATAATAGCCTTTCTCTCTTCTGCATTTCTGTCAACAAAAGAAAGCAACTATGAGACTACAAATGTTGCAGCAGCATAAAATTATGAATCACCCATGAGGTAGCATCTCCAATTTTGCAACAAATATACCATGTGGTATATTTATTAACAAAAATCATAAATATCTACAGAAACATAACATGGATGCTTAAACCTTTACCATCAAACAGACTGGCGTCATTTAAAGATCGATACAGACTACTGGTCTTTACTTTGTGGCAAATGAAAAAAACTTATGATGTAACTTTGAAGGGTAACAACAAAGTACATATGCAGTATAAATTGGCTTCAACTGTTTTTCACTGTTGATCAATCCTTCTGCCATATTACATCAAACTGTGAACAGTTCAAAACAATTCAGCAGGGCAGGGTTGTTATAATATTTGCACTGTTCCTGCATTTCAAAATTCAAAGGGCCTAGCAATATTTTTCTGTGTAGCAGACGTCTGTCCTATGCAAGTCAGATATTGATATTCAACTTCTACCAAAGAAAATATCAATTCACATTTACATTACCAAAAATTCTTTCCTAGTTAGGTTTGCAAACTTGACAAAGATGTTCACAGAACACCCAAAAACATCTACAATAACAACCAAAAAGAAAGAGAAGAGCAAATGATTGATAACAAAAAAGATGCAAAGATGAAGGAAAAAAAAAACTAAACCAAGTGTGCATAGTGAAATGGACTGTGCATAATTGAAAAAATGTCTTACCTGCTAGCTGATCATTGACAAAAACTCGTATCACATCACGCATACTGTCTATTTGAATTGCAGGACTAACTTTGTTTTTCTCCCAAAATGCAATGTCTTCATCAGAAACATATATTCTACATTTCAGAAATGCATTGAAGAGTATTATTAAATCTGTATATACATCAAAGAGCACCAAGCTTGCATTTGATCAATGAGATTAAAGGGTGGATATCACACATAAAAGTTGATAAGATATTAGCTCACAGATCAGTTTTCCAACTACAACTAAGCCAAACTTTGAACAACAATAATCAGATTTAAATTGTACAGCATCCTAACATACTGTTTTTCCCTATGCATTTATGGCTTGGTTTTCAGGTTGTCATTTCTCCACCTATAACAGCAAATATCTTTATGAAAGTTCAGAGTGATATGAGTACGAGAGGGATAGATTTTGCTTAATTGTTGCAGTTCAGTAGTGGTAGTAGCCTAGAAGGCATATGAATGGGCTTTCTACGGAAGAATGTCAAACACCTTTCAAGAGCAGCAGGAAAAATTACAAACTTCATGAAATTTACAACTGGCACTAATTAGCACTTTAGAGAATATAGAATGGTAACATAAATACGAGTTATTCCTGATATTGATTGAGTCCAAACATACCTAAAAGGTGGGACAAATATGGTTATAGGCATTATGAACCATTTCATCAGAAATTCATTACTCTCACTGGCAACTGACTCTATGTGGAATAGCTAGGAATATTCAAATACTTTTAGCTGCATCAAACTTACTCTTACTTTTCTTAAAGTCTGCATCTTTTACAGCCATCAATTACAAAAATTATGTACCTGGTAAAGTACCAGAGATAGTCAGAGTGGTCCTTGGTCACATTCAAATGTTCAAGTATGCCTTTAGCAGAAAAATTATTCTCACTCCAAATGCATACAGGCTCTTTAAAAGTCATCCAGGACATCGACCGATGGGATCCTTCATTCAGAAACTGTTGGGTTAATGTAATATCTAAAGAAGGATGCAAAGCAGACTCTAGGGTTTTAATGGACGTTTGTGCTGCAACCTGCGTTTAAAAGAGAATAAGAAATAAAGATGAAGTAACTAGATTAGACTACGTGAACATAATAAGAAAGCGAAATGTAAAGTTTCATTGTAGAAAGGGACTGGAAAAGCAAGATAGTGAAAGTCATTATAATTAGATCATAGAAGTCCATTACCAATATTATCAAAATAATTCTAGCTAATAAGAGCCACATAGAAAATGGAGACAGCTTAACTTTGTTGAAAGCATCTAATTAGGAAAAAGGATGTGGTCAGTACTATTTGTTTGACAAGTACACTAGGATTTAAGACACTTGAGAAAACAGTCACCTTGAAACAAAGTTATTATGGTGTTGCTACAAGTTGAAAATGTTGAAAAGTGACAGCAACATTTTCATTCCTTTAAACAATCATACAGTGAATGAGGTTCAATTTTCAGACAAAGCGGTATGAGATTTTCATTGGAATCTCAACTTAGGAATAAAAGGCACTTATAGGCAATCATTCTTTTAAGTTTCAATCATATGAGAGTATTGTCTTGTCATAAGTTTCAGTTCGTGGTAACAATGCCCAGTCATGCTAGGTACAAGATAAAAGAAATCCTAATCCTCTAGTTAAAAGAATAGATGATATGGAAATAGTAACTTGAAGAGTTGACAGATGATTGGCCATGAGAGTAAAATGGATTGAGAGCACGCCAGATCAAGGAAAGTACAATTTCGTGATCTCATATTCCAAAAACTCTATCATTTAATATACAAAACATTTTCCAGACATGTCAAAATCTCTACAACAATAGATCTTCAAAGTAGGTCCAAACACATGGGAAATATCAGATCATTTTCATGTTTTATAGACAATCGCATGTCTTGGGAAGAAAAAGTGCCAAATCTTTATGTTCACATGCTGTTGTAAATTGATCAAACCTTTGCAGTGTTGAACACTGTTGTCCTGCAGTCTGGTAGTATACTGACTGACCAGGGTGGTAACACATAGGATTGACCATGGAATGTCACAGTTATTGTTTTATGCTCATCAATATTTGCAAGAAAAGCTGAGCAGTACCCATTTGCTTGGTACACATGCGCCTGAAAGCATTAACTCAAAGAATACAGATTCAAGCTGTCAGCAATAAAAAAGAAAAAAAAAAACAGAAAACACACTAAAAAAGTTCCACAATAACAAAGTATACAAGCATACTCCGCAATGAATCACTTAAAAATGCAAAAGAGCTCACAAAGTTCAGTCAAATCTTAAGCAACAAACAGATTTTTATATATTTCATATTGGTACCCTATTATATTTAGTGCTTAAGCTTCAAACAGCTGATATGCATTTAAATACATGTGTGCATGTATGTGAAACATATTGCAACATCTTCCTCTAAGAGAAACTGAACTAAATTTGTTTGTCTTGTCATACATTTGCAGCTAAGAATTCTAAAATTCACATATCTCCAATTTTTTCATGACAGTTTGGTTGAGTTAACATTTATCTTCAACTAAAAAGGACTAGAAGCTTGATGATCATAAAATTGTCATAGGACATGAATATTAAGTTCACTTTCACTTAAAGTGTAAATGACATTCTTTAAAGATAGGATTTCCTCATGCATCGAGAAGCTACAAATGCATGGTGCATGCTATGTCAATTAGAAGCAGATATGAGTGTTAGGACTGCCAATGCCATTTCTATAACAGTCTTAAGAGAGATGTCAGGTGGTATATTTGCTATAACAGTCTTAGGAAACATGTCAGGTGGTATATTTGATATAGCTGTTGCTGATCAAGAAGTTTCAATGAAGTTTGTCAAATGTAATCTGAAAACTAAAACAGAACAGCCTTTACATGGCAACTCCTAGAGCAATCAAATGCCAGTCCCAGAAAAAACTCGGTTAATCAACTTGAAAGTAAAGCAGCCACTACAACCCTAATGCCACCAACAACATCATAAATTCCAGAGTAAAGTAGCTTAATTCTTCACAATCATTCATAATGAAATGAACTACTGCTATATACAAAGTTCTGGAACATATCAAGTCAATGACATTTACAAAAACTAAAAAACATTGCACAAACCTCTTGCTTTGGGCCCAACTTTATGTACTTGGATGAATCTGCAGCAACTAAAGCTGGTTCACAAAGCTTTATAGCAGCATGGAGATCCTTCAAATGCCCCCATTTAGGCTCGCTCAATAGACCTATATCATTAACAAAATGATTTGAATGGAGATAGTTAACTTAATTATCCATCCTGAAAATAAATGTCAGTGGCTATCTTTAAATGATCTGCAATTTCCTTGTATACATGCACATCAACAATGGTGGTTGCAGGAAGGGTAGGGCTAATAGCCATGTTAGATAAACCACTGAAAAGACCCTCACACCTACCATATTCATCAATTGGAGCATCATAATCATAGCTTGTTATGTAGAAAGGACCTCCAGAAGTCCGCCCAAAGTTTGTTCCACCAAAATACTGCAGCCATTTAGAGGTTGAATTTTGGCAAAATTTACAAGAAAAAAAGTAATTATTCTAGGAGAATTTTGAAAATGCTTGGTATTCATATTCTTGTTTTGCAACCATTGTTGAAAAACTGGATCCTGAACACAGATCTGTCCAACTAATGTCATCAGGATCAGAGTTGATTATGACACAAGGTTAACCAAGATTTCATAATGGTTTCAACTTGTTGGAAACGATTACATTATGGTCTCGCTTAATTTATAAAAGCAAACGTTTCACTTGAAATTAATAAGATATTAACCGCAGAAAATGAAGATTTGAAATCACATTTCAGTTCTAAAAAATGAAAGCAGCATTTTTCTTAACCAACTCACGCCAGAAACATAAATCAACTTGCAAGAATACATGTTTCATTACATTCTCATCAGAGTTTCACTTTTTCAATGCAAGTGCCTAGATTGGCAATCATGTCAGTCATTCATTGTACCATGTAATAATTCTGGAAACTCCCTCCACGCTGAAAGAAACGTGCAACTGCAAAGGCCAGATCTTCAGCAGGCCTGTGGGGCAACCTTCCACCCCATGTCGTATACCTTCGAAAATCCAACCTAGATGAGAATAGCTTGAAAAAGCATACATCTAGGTTATGGAATACGAAAGCATGACAGGTTTAAAAGTGAACAAAAATCTCTGAAACAATAGCAATATGGAACAACAAGCATGCCCAATTTGAAACATCTTAGGAGAGGCATTTCTTCCCCGTGTAAGTTTGATTAACAGTTGTTGATCTTATTTAACTACTCGAACTAGTTGGGCAATAACTAAATCAGTTCAAAACAAGAAGCTGTTAACAACTTAGAAGATGGTGCATTAGACATGTATAATGTGAGGTATGACCGTACCATCCATCCCAATCCTCTGTCCAAAGAATTGGTTTTTTAGGAGAATTTGGCCTGAAACCATCACAGTAGTATGCATTGCAGGCATCTATCTGTAAAAAGGAAGAATACTATTTTAGACCATTTTAAAAAAATCTATGTCTCAGTTTCACGCAGAAGCCATACCAGATAAATATTGCCTCTTATAAGAAAAACCATCATAGCTTAAGTAGGATTTATCACCAACTATACAGAGGCTTGATAAATTTCTTTTAGCTTGAAAGCATTAATTTGAATTAATCAAATACAATCAAAGAAAGTAAAGACCTTACTATGTTTTCTGGAGCATCAGTCTGCCTGCACATTACCCATGGAACCCCAACATCAAGTCCAAGGGCCATCTCAGCAGCCCATTTAACATATTCCTTGCCCCCATGGCCATACGAGCTTTCTATATTTCCATACTCATTCTCAATCTGTCAAATTTTTTGTTTTTCAGTTACAGCATCTTTAGGGAGATCAAAAAGTTTTTACATGTGCAGAATCAGTAGAAAAGTGGTGCATTTTGGAACACAAATATCACTAGACTGTTCTACTCAGTGGAATTAATGTAGGTTTCTCTTACTGTAGGAAGTAATGCCTTCAAAAATCTACTCACTTCCTTGTACTGACTTAAAAAATATCCTCTTATAAATTTACAGCAGGCATGAAACTGGGAATGCCAACCATAGTAATGAGAGACGGAAACAGTTCAGGAATATTCCTTCTTCAAATTTGAACAATTACAGAGGATTGTGAACAAATTGATGGATTTTGATTCTGTCTCCCACACAATGATATTGAAGTCAGACTTAGATCTATCCTGCATTCCTACACAAATCAATTTCATGGTAAAACAACTTAATTCAAATTGTGTATATAACCTGCAACATGATGATTGGACCACCTTGCCAAGAAAATAGCATTTCCTCTCGCATCAGATCCACCATCTTCCTAACAAATCGTTCCATCTCTGCCTGCAATAAATGAATTATCACCATCAAGTTTTGCTCACCCCTACAAAATTACTTCAAAAGTTGTTAGGGTAAGATGAATTACAAAAAGAATTCAGGTTTTCTCGTAGTAACTTGGTTAACTGACATTTAATCAGCATATCCTCCTTTAGAGAACATTAATCAAAAACAGAGAAGGTAACAGAAACAACAGAAAGAAGTAAATTGCTTTCTGTTCCCCCACTGTCAAGAAAAAGGAAAGGAAAAAATATTCCCTCACTGAGAAGATAGATGATAGAAAGAGGGTAATTAACCATGAGAAGAAGGGCATAAATCATCAGAAGAGTTTATTTAAAAGGTAATATAAGGGGTTTGGAGGAGATGGACTCTTGGATATTGCATTGCCTAGTTTACACTGCTATGAGCGATAATACCGCAAACAATGAGCAGCTAAGTATGGTTCCACAAACAGTAAAAGAATTAAAACCAGAAAAACATCATCGTTATGAACCATTTGCTATAGGAATAAACAACTCAAATTTGCAAGAAAAGATGGTCAAGGAAAATCCATTGCACCTTAAAAGGAGCATTGTCTGTTCGGAATTCTATGCCAGGAATATCACGCAACCAAACAGGAAAGCCTCTGCAACAAATTGTTCAAAGTAAGAAAGTAATTCAAAACAAAGATCAGTTTGCAGTTTTAGTTAAATCATAAGGAGAAAGCATTAAATTTATCTAAACTATTCTAGATGTAAAGATTTCACTTTAATGCTTTCAAAGATTACTAAAAGTTACTTTAGGAGCTACTACATCCTACACTAACACGAGACTTTATTGCTCCACCTTAAACTTTAAGTTTTAGCATCACATTCACATTAGAAGACCAAAGACATGCAGAAGGAATTCTCACAGCAGGAACTCTAACTTGTGAGTAAAGTAAAACACTCGAGTTAAGATGGGACAAGAAGGCAAGACCCGAAATTCCACTCAGCACAAACATAAGGACCTATGCGAAGATGAAGATATAGTGCATTAGCTCCAACTAGCTTCGCAAACTTGACAATATCATATCGTCCTTCAAAGTTATACTGCACACGAAAAAGGAGGGAAGTTATTAACGTGTTGGTGCTAGCATACGTATGCAACATATAGTAAGCCTAAAGTTGCAGAAATAGTTTGAAACGAAGTTTTCTTACGGCACCTCTCCTCTAATTGGTTCATGTCCGTTCCAAAATGCATAGGTCTGAATTACATCGACTCCACCTTCCTTGCTCTTGGCAATCAGATCCGGCCACATCTGATTTCATGCAACAATCTGATTAGCTGACAAACAGCCATTACATTTACACTACACAAGATCAATAAAATAAACGTTCTACAAGAAGTAGAACCCAGAAAGAAAGAAAAAAAACAAATTTAAACATGGCGCTTAGCTCAACAAATCATCCCAGTCGCTCACTATCAAACACTAGACTGATTTGAAAGCATTAAGAAAAACACAGAATCCTATATTTTATCATCGAAAACAACGACAGAAACTAAAAATCAAAATTTATCTTTTGGAGTGAAGCACCTGGGGAGTGGCGCGAGGGTAGTGAATTCCGCCAGAGATGAGCATACGGCGGTGACCGTCGATGATAAGAGCCCTGTGGTCGTAACTGACGTTGAACGGCTTGAAGAAGATGGCGTTGCATAGCCTCGAAAAGTTAGTGATGATGAGGAGCAAAATGAGTGTGTTTAGAGACGAGAAGTGAAGTAGAAATTGTAGTCTTCTTCTTGTTGTTGTTTCTCTACTGTTGGTTCTTGGCTTCTCCATTCTCCGAGTGTTGGGTACAAGAAAAGAAGATGGAAGTGATTAAATATTTATTTTTATGGATAGCGTTAAAAAGGGTAAGAGTTGCCACGTCAAATGAATAAGGCAACAAGTCAACCAACGACGATCGTGACTATACACCTACCGGGTTAGACAGTCTTTCGGGTCGGACAAACTCATTCATTTTGATCCAGTACAGATTAAAGTTCTAATTTCACCTTGCAAATTATTTATCATTTGACAAACACTTAAATTGGACCTAAGATTTTAACAAATATTCAATTTAAATTTTAATACATATAAAAAGAACTACAATATTTTATAAAATAGATGATATTATTTTTTTAATTTTTTGTAAATTTCAAGGACTTAAAGGTGCATCTTTATCCAACAACTTGCTTAAATAACTAGCGATTCATTAATAAAAAGTATACGTACTCTAAAAAACTTCTAATAGCCTTGACCGAAATAAGGCGATAGTTTTTCTATAGTTTCAATTTTTGCTTTATTTATCTCAATACTCCTATAAGAGATTTTATAGCCTAAAACTATACCCTTTTGTACCATAAAATAACATTTTTATCAATTTAACATTATATTTGTTTCCTCACACCTCTTTTAAGATTATAGAGTCATAAATTAAAAGAATCGCTAAAAAGAGAAGAAAAAAAACCATTCATAAATATTTTCATTATATCCTCAACTAAATCATCAAATATGGTCATCATGCATCTTTAAAACATAACAAGTACATTACATAACTCAAATGACATCCTCCTATAAGCGAGCTTACTGTTAGGACATATGAATGTTATTTTTTCCTAATTTTTAGGGCAATAGGAATCTGAAAGTAGCCGAAAGTTCATCCAAGAAATAATAATACATGAGTTTGGCTAGTCGTTATAATATTTGGTCCATGAAAGATAAAGGAAAGTGATCTTTCTAAGTATCATTATTCAACTTTTCTTATAGGAATCACTTGATTCTTTTCATTGGTACCATCGTCATTCATTAACTATTAGAAATATGGTAAAACACACCAACATCCTGAAGTTTAATTACCTTTTTTATCATGCTTCCTTCATGTTAGGATTCACTCTTTTTTGTGGTTGTATAAATGGCTTTAAGTCCTTTTATGCTTATTGAGCATATTTAACAGTTTTTATTTTTGATCTGCCTGTAGAGTTGATGCAATAATCACATGAAGTTTTGAATTCTTCTCAAGGAACACGTATTCCAAGTGATCAAGTAACTTCTTCAACTCTTAACACCGGTGGTTTTTTGGTTGAAGGTTTCAACCTCTTTTCTTTTCTTCTATGGATCTTTTCAAACTCTTTCTTTCTGACATAGGCTCAATGGCTACTTGTCCTTTCTTTATAAGGTTGTTCCCATCTTCCTCCTCACCTTGAATAATAGACAGCTCTAACATGTCTTTAGAAACAAAATCTTACACGATTTATGAAACTATAAAATCACTTGTTTCAATAAAAGAACAAGCATCATCATATTCAAGGGGTGTCTTAAGGATCATAAAATCTAATACGAAAATGATTTTTTCAACTTTAACGAGTACATCTTCAATAATATTTCTAAATTTTCTAACATAAACACTTTAAAATTGCAAAATTACACATTCACATGAGCTTACACCGGCATGAAACACAAGTATTTATGTGACTTCCACGAGTATGTACTTTCATATGGACAAAACAACATCTTCAAAACTTTACACATTTATAGTAATTTATACGATCCCTTATATTGTCATGTGTGTGACTTACACAAGTGTGTACACCTCTAAAATAGCTCTAATTTTTTTATGTTCTACCTCGACTTTCTCTCCTTTTAATGTGTGAAGTAAATTGCGACTTAAAAACATACTTGAAACAAAATAAGTATAAAAAACAACATAAAACTCTCAAATAACAAGAAAAAACACTAAATTTAGGAATATAAACATAACCCATTAAACTTTTATGTCCCCTCTTCGACTTAATTCCTTAAAAAAAATCAGCCATTGGAATAACAAGTTTGTTTCCTTTGCAAGAAAGTTACAATTAGTCACCTTAGTGCTTAACAATATGCATATTTACTGCAGTTCACACATAATGTTTCTAAGGAATCTAATCAAGGCTATGAAGAAAATCATCAAGAAATTTTTATGAGTTGGAGATATTAACAAAGCAACTTCAACAAAAGTAAAATGGGTTGATGTTTATACCCAAAGGAAGAAAGGGGACTTAAAATTACTCAGATAAAGGATAATAACAAGATGATAATATCAAAGAGGATTTGAAGGTTATATAATGACGATGGATTCATTTAGGTTAAATGGTTGCATTTGTGAAGCAATGAGACATTAATTGGGAATGGGCATGATACTTATTTTTTTGTACGATAATTAGAATGGTTTAAGCTTTCTATATATAATCCCCGAATTTTCTTCGCTAAGGCACATGCTTCCAATTGAAGAAAGGATAAAAGAAATCATTCTTGGAAGAGATTGACAGTGCAATATAAGAAGATTTTCCCTCATTAGGGACAATCTATCAAATTATAATCCAAAGGTAGCCTACCTTGATACTAGCATCTGGTTAAGACATAGTTTAAATTGCTTCACTGATAAAATATGCTTAGACATCTTTAAAGGGCACAATTAAATGGTCAAATGGTATAACCTGGTCTAGTTCAACCTTAAGGATCATATAACCTCCTTTTATTTTATGGTTATCAATTATACAAAGATTGAGGACCAAAGATAGGATCAAAGAATGCATTAACTTATGATGCTAGCTTTGTAATCTTGAAGTTAAGTCAATCAATCAACTTTTCTTTAATTGTAGATACTTTTCAAATTACACAACTTCTAGCTCACTTAAGTATCTCCTGTCACAATGTGGAATGACAAAGGTTAATAGAATTACATATCTTTTCCAATGTAAAATGTTAAATATCCAAAACTTCATTACTATAATTATTAATTAGATCTTAAAAGTTGTCTTAGCAAACAACTTCACTTTATGGTCTTAAAAAGTGGAATGACAAAGGTTAATAGAATTACATATCTTTCATAATGCCCCTTTTTGCATTGTTTTCTTGTTTATCTCGAATGGTAAACTTTGTTATCTCGGGCTTAATCCCTTCTTCGATCATTATAGAGATTTGTTTTCGAGTGAATAATTATACAACTTCTTGTTATTATATTTATTGGTCCATTAAATCTATGTAAATGTACCCTCTACTATATTCATATTCAATTTTTTTAAAACTTAACATATATTAAAATTTACAGGAAGCTTTAAATGAGTTATTTTTAAGTTTTAATTTATATGTTAAATAAATTTATAAAATATTTTTTTAAAATTTTTAAATATTAATATAATCATGTAATATATTTAGACTATAAATTTTCTATTTATTTAAATATGTTTTATAAACACAGAAAATTCAATTACTTGAACAAAAAAAGTAAAATTGTTTCAATACTAAATTGGTATATTTTGTTCTGAATTTCTGAAACTATTTAAAAAAATTTAATCATTATTTAAAATATTTCTACAAATTTTGTTTACATTATTTTTATATAAATATTCATTGGAGTTTTGGTCCTTTGGACGGATTATTGTAATTTAAATTTCAGTAAAAAGTAGTACTACTCAACAATAATCGGCGCGTGATGTGGAGGCTTACCCTTTCTTTTATCTGATTTAGAGTGGGCGCGTCGGTGGCTCGTGACTGTACGCGAAACTGCAAAAACATTTTTTGAATTCAGAAATACAAGTTACAAAATTAAAATGAAGTCTTCTGTGCTTCTGAAGCGAAACATCAGGCAGTGTTTTTGTCCAACTCATTTTTTATTTTGATATTTGGAGATAATGGAAACCGAATCATCGTCGGAGCCTCTCGATCTTGACACAATTCGCAGGTACTTTGATGTCTACCTCTGTACTTCCCATATACAAACGTAGTCTATGTATATACGTATGTATTCATGAATGTGATGAGGAATGTCTATTTCTGTTGGCAGTCGAGTGAGGGAGTTGGAACAAATACACCTTAACTGCAAGGATGAGGATGTGGAAATGTCACCTTCAGATCCCGACCGTTCGCTTATAGATTCTGCTCTTCAACTTGAGGTTTGTTTTCTACTTCATACCTGTTTGTTACTATAGGTTTTACTTAGTTCTGCATTTGTTATCTGTCTTTAATTTTTGAAAAATGTGAACATCTCAGAGTAAAGTGCAGCAGATGATATCTGAGTGCACTGACTTCAGTTTCTTAGGGATTGAGGATTTGGGTAAGTCTCTCTCTCATTCGTTTTCTGTTTATGCGCTTATAGTACCAAAAAAAGAATATTTGATTTACTTGTTCAAAGTTCAATCATGATGATACTGATTTATATTCTGTCTTTTTTACTTGTATCATGTCAAGTTGGTTATAAAGAAGCTTTTCTTGTGTTTCGGAGAACTTCTATGCTATGGAATGAGATGATTAGAGCTTTTAGTTAAGTTATGGAAGAGAGTGTTGATGCATGAGGGTTATGTTGTTTATGCTATAGACTTTTGGTGTTCTTTTGATTTTAGAATGCAGCTTTTTTATTTATTCTTCTTTTCTTGCAGATGCTTTTGTAGAGCACTTGAAGGAGGAGCTTAACACGGCTGAAGCTGAGAGTGCCAAGATTAGTAATGAAATTGAGGTTCTAACTAGAACTCATATTCAAGGTCATAAAATTTCCTTTTGTTTATTTTGTTTCCTGATACATTAATACTCCAGTATTACAAGTTCTTTTAACTCTTCCAGATTCTAGTCGATTGGAGAGTGACCTCGAAGTGTTGAAGTCTTCATTGGATTCTATGTCGTCGCAGGTTGGTTGATTCACAAGATGCGTTAAGCTCTTCTTCTAGATTAGATTCTAAGTGGTAAAATACGTTGTAGTAGTTTTGGTCTTACTACAATGACAAGGCCTGTTATTTGGAAAGAACGGGAGCTGGACTTTGTTTTTATGATGAATTTCTTGAGTAAACTCTTACATAAAGTTTTCTGGCTTGAGTCTTGAATCTATAACCTCTTGACTCCAAGTTCTTTCTCTAGCAAACCATCAGCTGCATAACCTATCGGTTTTACTTCAAAATTTAAGGTTAAAACTTTTTGGATTTTTCCCTGATCTTACACACAAGCTTCTCCTTACAGGTCCAGTTGTTACCCTAAGTAGGTGTGGTTGATATGGAAATCATTGTTCCAATGTAACTAAGTTCAAGTTGCCGGTTGTGTTTTCACTTTAAATACATCCCAGAAAGCTGTGAAGAACTTCTCAGAATAGCTCTTCTAAAGATTGCTGCTTATAGTTACATATTCAGTCCAAGACTGTTTATTTGTTACTGCTCGATGTTGGAACATTTTGACCCAATCCTTCATTTTAACCATCTGATTACCATTTCCTTTTGAAGTTAGATTGTTTTTGAAGTTTTGAACAGTTGCCTATCAATTGTGTAGGAATAGTTTCATCATTGCGTAATTCATATTTTGAGTAAATGCTCTACTGCCGATTATAATATCATCACTGTCAAGTTCTTGATGAGATGGCATAATAGCGACTACAAGCCTGTAGTCCTTCCCTTTAAATTTAAATTTGAAAAAAGTGTCTGGAAACTAGATTGTAGGTGCGTAATAGTTTCACAGCATTGTTTTTTCTGTTCTAAGGTTTATTATTAAAAACTTTGTTTTGCCCTGGCCTCATGGTTTATATATCACATTACAGGTTGAGGAAGACAAAGATGGTCAAAATTACCATTCTTATGTGGGAGATGGATCCAACTCAATTAACAGCCATGAAAATCATGAGTTTGAGGTATCATTAGGGTGATCATTTTTTTACCACTTTCTAAACCTTGCATAGACATATCTTTGGATGCTAACTAGCCTAGGGTGTGTTTATCTCTTTAAATAAATTAAAATTTTTGGAGACATGATTGTGTTTGTGCTATGGAGCCTATTTATGAACGTATTTAATATTACAAGAGAGTTAATTATTCC
>JANIMX020000154.1:401775-412105 GCA_024582655.2 Erythroxylum kunthianum | reverse complement strand
CTCATCTATCTCTGCATGCTCTTAAAATTCTTAGTTTGGCTTTTCAGATACGTGAGCAGTGATTTTGGTAATCACCCTCTGTCTCACCTAATGGGCTCAGTATTTGGCATGCATAACAAAGAAAACGTTGAGGTATGAGATCCAGGACAGTCTTATTTGAATTGAGAATCTAAGCCATAAATTGCTTATATGATGTTCTAGTGGATAAATCAGCGAGAGAATTTGTCTGTAGGTGTTCTGCTATGCATTGAGTCCCAATGATGGCACTGAGTGGAGATTGCGCATTCAGTCAGAAGCAGAGCATTTTGTTGATGTGTCTTCCATGTCATCTGATATGATTGCAAGGCTGATTAATGAAGATAAAATACAAATCCTTGTCAATCTTAATGGTTATACAAAGGTAACCGTTGTAGATTGTGTTTCACATATAAGGAAATTGCAACAGTGAATAATATTATTATTGTATAAAATAGCCATCATAGTTATTAATCTGTTTGTGAGAGCTAGTAACTAGATATTTATGTACATTTCTAAAATGTGTATCTAAATTATTCTTGAATTATAATCTCATACTCTGTAGGGGGCAAGAAATGAAATATTTGCCATGCAGCCTGCTCCAATTCAAATCTCATACATGGGGTTTCCTGGAACCACGGGGGCACCTTATATACAGTATCTGGTCACTGATGAGGTACAGTTCTATAATTACTTTAGATCATAATTCAACTTTCTCTTCTTCTCCTCCTCTACACCCTAATTCTCCCTTCCACTTCATTCTTTCTCTTGCTCTTCGTAGCTTTCCTTGCTCTATTTTCCTTTCATCCTCTGTTTCAATAACTATCCTTTTGTTGATTGCAGTTTGTGTCACCTTTTTGCTTCTCTCATATATATTCAGAGAAGCTTGTTCATCTTCCACATTGTTACTTTGTGAATGATTATAAACAGGTGAGTCATAATCCTGTCATATTACTGGTACAAAATGTTTTCTGCGGGTCCTTTTAATACTTCTCCAAATGACATTTGTCCTTCAGAAAAATCAGGATGTATTGGATCCCAACTGTCAATCCAAGAGGTCTGATTACGGATTGCCAGAGGACAAATTTATCTTTGCTTGTTTCAACCAACTTTACAAAATGGATCCTGACATCTTCAAGACTTGGTTAGTTCATGACATACTTACACTGTAAATTGCATTAAGATCCTGTATTCTCTTCTGATTTGAACTTATTTTCCGAGATCCTATGGTGGTTAAGGAAACAAGCATGTTTTCTACTTTATCTTTTACATGCTTGACGAATAAATTTGGCCAATAATATGAAAATATGTTGGATTGCAATGTTATGCTGATAATTCCATAAAACTGTACCGTAAAATGTTGACACAAGGGTTTGTTTTGGAAAATATCTTACAATAGGACCTGCAAAGCTAAATTCAAACAAGTAGGTTATCAAAAAATAGCAAAATCATTAGGTTGTTGCTGCAATTGACCTAAATTGGACAATGCTTGACATTTGCAACTTCGCTAAATGTTCGTCTATGCCTGTGTTTTTTCCAGGTGCAACATTCTTAAGCGTGTTCCAAACAGTGCACTTTGGCTTCTCAGATTTCCAGCTGCTGGGGAGATGAGACTTCAGACATGTATGATATATATATACATTTAATCACTTTGTATATGTTACTTTTCTATTTTGAGCATGTTGAGTTTTTCAACTGATACTGTTATAAGAATTAGAAACTGAAAGCATAACCACAAATGATTTTGACATGTCTAGATGCTGCTCAACAAGGTGTGCTACCAGATCAAATTATATTCACAGATGTTGCCATGAAAGGCGAACACATTCGACGCAGTTCTCTGGCTGATCTATTCCTAGATACGTAAGCACCTCACCAAAATCTTATATTGACACATTTAATTCCTACACATCCACTCAACCCAACTCTGATATATGTGCTTCTTCTTTTATATGTTTTAAGTCTCTTTTATTGTTCCTTTGGAGGCGCTTATAAGACACCGACAGGTTTTTAGCTCTAGTGGCTGTAATGACATTTAATTTTGGGTTGGAGCAGACCATTATGCAATGGGCATACAACAGGCACGGACATTCTCTGGGCTGGTCTTCCAATGGTGACCCTTCCTCTTGAGAAAATGGCAACTAGAGTTGCTGGCTCATTGTGTTTGGCTACAGGACTTGGAGAAGAGATGATTGTTAGCAGGTAGGCTCTAGTTTAAATTACAAACTGAAAATGTGATGGTTACAACATATAAAAAAAGGATCGAGGAAATCCTTTGAGAGTTTCCTCATTGCACCAGCACTGAACGATGATTTGTATGCTTTCCCTTCTATAGGTTATTTTTCTTCAATTTCCTAATCTAGCTCCCACTAACTTTTCTTTAATGGCCTTCAAAATTCACAAAGTTTGAAAGAATACGAAGAGAGAGCCGTGTCACTTGCTCTTGATCGTGCAAAGCTCCAAGATCTAACCAACCGACTCAAAGCAGCTCGTTTGACTTGCCCTTTATTTGACACGGCACGTTGGGTGAGTAGATTAACTTTTATTCTGTTAAAGTTACATTGTCTTTACTCTTTAAATGTTATAGATACTGGTGACTTGTGTGGTGAAGCACGTTATTTGATGTTATTCTGCCTAATGATGCATCTATTTAACATGTTTATAAAAATGCTTCTGATACCCGGGACAAATTGCAGGTGAGGAATCTTGAGAGAGCTTATTTCAAGATGTGGAATCTATACTGTTCGGGCCAGCATCCTCAGCCCTTCAAGGTTACTGAGAACGACTCTGAGTTCCCCTATGAAAAGTAGGTATAGTAATTGATATTGCAATATATATATATATATAGAGAGAGAGAGAGAGAGAGAGAGAGAGAACAGAAACAGGGAATGTAGATAGCAAACAAACAGGTTATTGAGTTGAGGCTCAGGCTCATGTAGAAATCTCTTGCTGACAAATTGTATGGCTGATTCTTACTATTTGTGTTGTTGTAACTTCAGCTGTTTGCCTTAAAAAAAAAAAACTTCAGCTGTTTGACGGGCATTAAAGTCATTCAGCAGAATGAGTTGAACACTGGATTAGGCCAATGAATGTCTCGTTATGAACTCAACCCAGAATATATGTATGTTATATAATCTCTCAAGCCAAGCCGAGCCTGACAGTTTAATGTAAACAAAACTAGTAGAGAATTAGACCGCGCAATTCTCATTTCGTTGGATATTTGCTGATTAGTTTCCCTAGTAGTCTAATTTAACATGTCTGTTTAACTGATAGGAAAGCACCATCATAAGGATTGCACAGACACAGTATTTATGATAGGCACCACGTGGACACTAGGACTAGGAAAAATTAGCTATGCTATCTGTGAAGCTCATTCATTTAGGTTTTTCTTTTTTTAATTGCTCGTCTTTATGAGAATTAAAGAAAAAAGAAATAACTGCTAACCAAATTATTCACGTTACAACGTAGGTTAATCATAATAGGAAAACGATTTACGTTCGTTAAAAAATGTTTCTACTGTCATCTATTGTACTATTCAAACACTGACCAAACAGTTTATAGTTTTGTACACACAAATTTGAAATGATGTATGGTTATGGCTAAGCATCTTTTTTGTTATTTACAATCAAATAAAGAGAATAAAGAAATAAATTCGTCACCTGAGCTTAAAGAATGACATGCTGAACAAGGATGATGGATCAAGTTTTTTTTTTTTTTTTTTGAGTAAAAGATGGATCAAGTTCTTGCTTTCACAAAACTCGGATGTTTCAAATTATAACCATAACATATATTTTAGAGAGAGACTATAATAGTAATAGCACTACGCCATGCATTAAGCTTAAGGCGTCCCTTTTATTCATTTTTCTTATTCATAATCAGACAGGTCAAAACTTAAAAGCCTCATATTAACATAAAAAACCATACTCCAACGCAATCCACATAAGCAAAAAACACAAGAACAAGAACAAGAACATAAACAAAAAGCTCATATAATTAAAAGTTACAAGATGGGTGAGATCATTAGGTGTTGACGTCTGTGTCTGAGTTAATTATATCAACTTCCTGATCCTTAAATCTGCAGAAGGTTCAAAGTGAAGCAACTCCTTAGATTTAAGCCACGGCTTCACCACCACTATCGAATCAAACATCCTCCTCTCCCCGTTTCTCTCCGTCGCCTCTATTTTCAGATAATACTTGATCCCCGAAACCACCTGCCTCTCCGCTTCCACCACCTCGGAGAACGCCAGTTCTCCTAATTCTCCGCCGTCGATGATTCCTCCGAGGCGGCCTCTGTTAAACTGCTTCACCGAGAATCTCCCCAGCTCCTGCACCTCTTCGTTTCGGGCCACGTCCCTCACCGCGGTTCTACCTCCCACAAATCGCCCTCTGTAGCCACTCACCGAAACTACGAGAGCCAAAACAATCAACAAAAGTAATGTTCTAGAAGCACTCGCCATTTTCATCTCTCTCTATGTGTGTTCCACTGTTTGGTTTTGATATTTTTAGAAAGAGAAAGGATCGGGGAGTTTATATAGAGGGGAAGAAGCACCAACGACGTGCCGCGTATTTTAAACATGTTTATTAAACGACAAGGCGCATTGAGTGACGCAATAATATAGATGAGAAAAAGAGTGGAGTACTGATAATACGGATGATTTGATGGGTTTCTTAGCTCCAGAAATCTGATCCTTTCCGAGGTTTTTTTGTTTTGTGTTGTGGGGTATCTTTTCTTTTCTTGTGTTGCTTGTCATGAATGACAAAAGATAAGATGATAACAAGCTATATTATTTGCTTCCAAGTCTTATATATCTGTAAGACTTAGTTCTGATTCATATTTTATTTGGATGAGTAGTTTTAGTAGTAGATTAATTGGTACAAAATTAGAGCTAAGAGAAGTGGAAGAAGAGGACAGGAAAACTTGTCAGTGTTCTTATCGTCTGGGGTAATGGATTTTGTAGCTATGTAATTGTTTTAGGGGAAGATACGCGCGCATGCAGCAGGACAAATGCCTCTTATTTGATGTGGCAGGCACCCTTTCATTTCTATCCTCTTCCTTGCGAACCAAAACAATGTTATATTTAGTACTGCTACCAAATAAATTGCATATAAAAACAAAGCAGTGGCTTACTCTGATGAGGTTTTTGGCTTTTTGGGTATGTTAGCACTTATCTTGAGACTTGAGTTAAACTTGGGGATGTATTGGAGTGGAGGGGTATGGTTGAGGAATGAGATCAGCAAAACAACAAAAAGAGATTAAAATTTGTGAATGGGCACAAACTAGTTATGGGCGTTCTTCCACTCTGCTATATATGGCGAGCTGTCACCGTCGCAGCAATGACACGACAACAAAGAGGTGACGCAGTGTCACTCCCACAGCCTGGCCCTGCACCTTCACAAATGTGTTGTGTTCTAAAACTCTCGTGAATGCCACCAACTTATTTTGGCATATACGAAGCCAGACTCAGGTTCAAGCCCCGATGGAGAGAAACGGAAAACAACTATCATCAAGATTAGGCTACCGAGTCTGTGATGGAGACAAAATGGGCATATCATAGGTAAAGGAAGCGATGGGCTAAAGAGCCGTCCCTTTCATATTAAAATCCGTGCAATGTCCGTAAATAATGATAAATAGACTTATCGCTAGCTTCAAATTTATGTAAAATACATGTCAATTCTAAGAAAATTCCTTATCTCATGGCCATTTTGGTAAGTAAATGGAATGTTCTAAAACTAAAAAAGAGTACAATTATATTTTTAGTTAAGTATTTTTTGAATTGTTATTTTTTTTGTTAATTGAATTTAGCTTCTAAGCCTTAGTGTTAAGAGGCAGGGCGTATGCGATTAAGAATTTGTTTACTATTGAAATTTTAGTTTCTTCGTCCAATAGGCAATATGGCCTCCGACAAGTTCGTCTTTAAAATTGATTCCTTAAATTTTAGTTCCAAACGCCAAAGCTAGCACACGATTGTGTGTTAAGAGTATATTAGATTGGCTTTCTATGTCTGGACAAGAACACAACTTATAATACACTCGTGTTTGAGACTGTGTTTAATCAAATATATTTCTTCCCCTTATTTTGATGTGCAAAATTCATTAATCTTTGGCCAAAATTAATTCCTAAAGGGATATCTCTCCGATTATTATGTATTTAAATTGTTTATAATCAGTACTTACATATCTATTAATTAATATTTAATCCCAAATTTTATTCTCTAAATTTGATCAACAACATTTTCATTTATAAATAAACAGAATAAGACATTACATGTATGAAAGCACCCAAATCAAACATAATCTTTTCTATCCTAATATCACTAGTAGTGTAGGGGTGAATGTATCTAGGTCTTTGTACTTCTTTGAAAGATTGCTAAAGCATTTTCATTCATTTTAATTTTTAAATCCTTTTAGGCTCTTGTATTTCTTTTAGTAGTGCAAAATTCTTTCAAAAACATTTCTTGCCTTAGCACTTGCTTAATGACGTCAAACAAGGGTATATTGACCTCACATTTATGAAAAGTTTCATAAAGATATGATTTTTTTTTCAATTTTATGGCCATCTTTCACGGCTTTTGGAAATACAGGTTTAGGCTTAAAATTGCAATTAAGAGGAGACTTACCTTCTTGAATTTTGGTTCAACTAAACTAGGTTTTTTTAAGCTCCATTTTGGTCTCTTTTGGTGCAGATTGCACCTTATATTTTGACTCTATCTCCTTACCACTTTTTAACATTACAATAATTACATTTTCTCTAGGATTTATCACTGTTTGGGACGTAGTTTCTTACTGTTTTAACCTTCCAAACGATTAATGACAACTACTATTTATTCCATTTGAGTCTCTAAATTTATGACACTCAACTAAGTTTCAAATTGAAAATTTTGTCTCTTGCTTAAATTTCAAAATGTTGGTAGGCAAGTTTTAACTATTTCTTCAAGAGACATATCTGAACTCGAAGTTTGAACTAGATGTGACTGTTATCTTGGTTGGTTGGTCTAAAAGGAAGGCATATATGATTGATTATATGCAACTGATTGGTTTGTTTTTTCATCTCCCCATTTAAAGTTTAGATGGTTTCTCTAATTGGAGTTGTATATGTTGGAAAAGGAACTATAATTTTGCTAAAGTTATCCCTAAAAATCAATCATGTTAACTTGCTCTATAGAGTCATCTTGAAATGTCAGACACATGTTGGTTAGATTCCCTGTATCTGCACAAATCTCACATACCTTTGTTGCTTCCATTTTTCCCACAACCAATTGACGAAAAAGTGTAGTACAATCATCCATACGTATTTCAAGAGAAGAAATGCTTACCTCATTAACTCGTCGAATTGAATAGTCCATCTTAGCACTAAATTGCTAGGAATTGGAAGACATATTAGTGATTAATGTGTGTGTGAGCCTCATCTGGTGTTTTGTCAACAAGTACTCCTACACTAGCGATGCTGATAATACTCCTTTTGATTGGTAAAAGTCCTTCGTAAAAATACTAAATTAGGAGTTGTTCAATAATTTGGTGGTGTGGACAACTGACACACAACTTTTTGAAATGCTCCTAATACTTGTACTAGGACTCTCCATTATGTTACCAAATTTCTCAAATCTCCTTTCGAATGTAATGAGATTTTTTTTATCTCCAAAAATTGCTTCTTCATTTCATTCCAAATGGTGATACTAGTTGGTGGCAAGTAATATAACCAATATTGGGCATTATCTTTTAAAGAGAATGGAAATGCCCTCAATTTGATTTGGTCTTCAGTAACATCATTAGGCTACATTCTTGTACATATGACATGGAACTCTTAAAGATGCTTGTATGGATCCTTACTTATAGTATCACGAAAATTTGGCAACAAATGAAATAAATCATATTTTAATTTAAAAGAAGCATTTGCATCGAAATTTGAAAATTTATGCAATGATGTTGTGGGTTTAAATATGGTTTAGCGAGCTTTCGTAGTGTTCGATTGTTCACTATGGTTTTGTTGTTTTATCAATTGTAATGTTGCGTTGTTTCTGAATCTTTATATCTTTCATTAGCTTTTTTTATAGTCTTTTCAATCTCTTGATTATATTGTAAATTATCTTCCTTCGAAGATCTCACAAAGAACATACAAATTTAAAATTTCTCGACAATGACACCAAAATTTGGTGGAACTGTCATATGTACCCTAAATTAATTCCTAAATTCTTGCAATTAACAAACGTAATATAAGGAAGTAACAGTTGATCTCATGAGAAATTCTAGTTTGCCAATCATTATAAAAGAAAATTCTTAACAAAATAGGAGGTTATGATAATATGGAATTTTTGTAACAAAGAAAATAAAATGAATAATAAAATGAGAGTTATCGATAAAACGAACCTTGGTTTATGGTTGTTTTCACCTTTTGAAACTACAATTTTTCATTATTACAAAACAATTATTTCATCAATCATATATTCAATGTGATAATAAATATTTGTCTTTCTTTAAAATTAGCTAACCAAAAACACGTGATCAATTAATCCTTATTATTTAAAAACCTTAGATATGATATAAAATTTAATTAAATAATAGCTTTTAAAAATAAAGACCATCGAAGTAAGGCAACACAACATTTGTGGTTTTCTTTAATCTAGTTGAATGTTTTTCTTAAAACTAATAATTTCTAACGCAATAAATTAAACCTGTAGTTGCTACAAATAATTAAAAGAATTGAACTTTACGTATTAAAACTTTAATCTAACAAATGATCATTTCCATCAATAGACATAAAAGAAAAAAAATCATAAAATATAGGCATAAAAAAGTAATCCAATTTATGAATAAATGAAACAATCCATGCTAAGATCCAATCGCCTCCCAATCTTCAAAGTTTCAAAATACTTTTATTTCCTTTAACCAAGACAAACAAAATTAACTTAATTTATAGCCACCCAATCCCATGTGAAAATATTTTTGTTGTGATTCATTGGATTTTATAAATTATAACTTCACTGATTTCAACCCATAATTGGCCAATATAAGATTCTATCAACTTTAAACACATATTTTCTTTTACAAATTCGAAGTATAACAATTGTAATTTCTATTGAACATACTCACACATGAGTTTTTTCAGCTTTTAATTTGAATCCAAGAATCTAATCCAAATCTATAAAATAAAATCACATCGTCAGTCAAAATCTTTATGAATCTCCATTGATTAATGGTGTTATTACTTTTTTTCAAACTTTCAAATTTTATTTAAGGACCAATTCTTTTCTTAAAAATATTGAGTTTAAACATATTAAGATAATATTATGGAGGATTTGAATGCTAAAATTAGGAAAAATTATGACACATCAATTTCCATCAGTGGTATAAAAACAACTTCTTTTTTTAGACTAAGAAGGTGTTTCGTAGATCAACATGAAGTACATTAATAAGAAAATCTGGTGGTGTAGAGATCCACACCCCAAGGTCAGACATAGAACCAACAGCTTTTGCTAAGGAATGAGTTACTTGATTCGCAGACCTTTTAACGTGCACTAATGTGCAATCCGGTATTTCTTTAAATAAAGAAATACAATCAACAATAATAAAACCAAAACATGAATCATTAATCAAATTATTACGAACAACATTTACCATTATCATGGCGTCCAATTCTATAACTATTCTGCAACTAAAGGGGTCAACATTA
Source organism: Erythroxylum kunthianum (assembly GCA_024582655.2). Classification (NCBI taxonomy): domain Eukaryota; kingdom Viridiplantae; phylum Streptophyta; class Magnoliopsida; order Malpighiales; family Erythroxylaceae; genus Erythroxylum; species Erythroxylum kunthianum. Next base: position 402,423 of record JANIMX020000154.1, on the reverse strand, counting down.
CAATCCTTTGCTTCACATCTCCCAGCAATGAAATCTCGTAATTCATTCCTAAGAACACAACCAAAACCAGTTCTCCCAGAAGCATGAAAGATCGTTGCGTTCACGTTTCATGTAAGAAAACCAGGTGAGGGTTTCTGTCATCTATCAACACTCAGTACAATAGTTTGTACTCATTACAATAGTTTGTATTATAGTTCCTCAAAAACACAATCCATCAAAAAATTGATATTATTAATGCAAATTGGATCTACTGAACTACTTGTTCTATTAAGATTCCTAATAAACAATAAAATTAAATTATTAACAAATTATATCTAACTTAATAATGATAATAACATGCATTTCTTGAAGTTTTAAATTGTATCGAACAAAGACCAAGTCATTCAATCTTTTGTGCTCCAATATATTCCTTCTCTTGAAATTGATAAATTCAAAAGTGCTCAAATTCCTTTCATAACATGTTACAATCATACATTGACTTAGAATTCAAATTGCAAGCCTTTGCAATTCTGAAACACCACTTCCAAATTGGTCCCACCAAGAAACTATAAGTCATAAGACAACAAAAGTAGCGTTATAAACAAAATAAAATGATGATTAATCTTTAACAAGTAACAAAAGTGAAAAAAATATATACCTGGATTAAGT
>JANIMX020000154.1:221599-233652 GCA_024582655.2 Erythroxylum kunthianum | reverse complement strand
CTCGTCTTCTTCCCTATCTTCTTCCCGGAACCAAAACACAAACCCAGACAATTATTGCACTCATCTTGGATTAAGCAGATACAAAACAAATCATCCAACACAACTCTTCGTACTGATTTCATCATTTCTATACACAAAATCAACAAAACATACTTATTTATCTGGTTCACCCAAATACAAAAATTCAAATAGAGATATATTTCAACAACCGAACACAGACGACACAAATCTTTCCATACCTTTGTCGAGTCTCCTTCTTCTCTTCATCCAGTCTTCTCCAAGATCCAAACAAAACTTCACCAAACTCCAAGCTTTTCTCTCTTTCTGCTTTTGGTAACATCCGAAACAATAAGCACAATGACCTAACCTTTTTTGCTTTGTCTTATATACTTAAATGACCAATAAATACCTAACAATTAGCTACTCACACATGTCGTATTTCTATTAGTTTCCTTAAAGCAAGAGATATATATACAATTAATTTTAATCTCACATATTCACTTAGTCCAATTATGTATTAAACACACACGAGCAAACATTTAACACAATTCCTACTAGGGTAGGATTCAGGTCCTTACATTGTGCCATACCGAGTTTGCTCATAATCATGATGTAAATCACATTACTGGTTATAGTCCTTTTTAGGTGGTTTATGGCCTTGTTCCTCGTAGACCTCTTGATCTGTTGCAGTTGGCTAGCAAGGTGCGTAATCATGGTACAATTGAATATTTTATTTCTAAGCTTCATCAGGTACACCAACAGACTCAGGCTAATCTTACTGCTTCTACTGTCCTTATAAATCCCAGGCTGATCAAAAACATCGCGTTGTTGACATTAATGTTGGTGACTATGTACGGACTGTTTTGACTAAGGATCATTTTTATGCCCATTAATACAATAAGCTTGCTATTAGGAAAATTGATAATGTGGAGGTTCTTGAGAAGATTAATCCTAATGCCTACTGTCTGTGACTTCCGAGTCATATTCATACTTCTGATGTTTTTAATGTCCGACATCTTATTCCGTATTGTGGTGATGATTCTTTAAGTGATGAACATGCTTCTTATTCGAGGCCAAATCTTCTCCATCCACAGGAGGATGATGCAGTACAAGTTGCAGCAAGTTTCCTGGCTCAATTGGAGCACCCGAAGGCCCAAAAGTGCTTAGGTTGACCAAAAAGTCAACTATTGTCGTTTTTTGCGTGCGATACCACTTTTCCATATGGAATGGACCTTTTGAGTTGGACGCATTGTTTCTCAATGCGCCCCAAGCTCTTTTTGTCAAATTTCATAATTTAGGGGTCAAAACGGTAATTTTATATTTACTATTATTAGTTTGCTACTTTTTAATTATTTTAAGGATCTTCTTGAACTTATCGTTTTTGTTATCTTAGGGTTTCTTTATTATTCTGTTTTGTAAGACATCGGTGGTAGTTTTTGTTATTTTGAAGAATTAAAGTTGGGTTTTGTCTTAATTTCCTAGAAATTCTTCAACTAATCAGATTTGTTATTTATATCCATTACTATCAGATCCGTTAATAAAGAGTCTATTGTTGGACTATTTTTGCAAAAAAATTGAAAGTTTGGATATTTTATTGTCACTTTTTAAAGTTTGGACTATAATTATAAAATTGAGTAAAATTTATAATTTTTTATGGTAATTAACCTATTTAGGAAATGCAAACTTTTCAACATTTAGGTTTGTTTATGTATGGTACAACTTGTGTTTCTACCGGGACATGATAGGTTTGTTAGGAGATGTTAATGTAGGCTTGATGTACTCACCGAGGTTTTATTTTGGCATTTTTTTAAAATTGTTTAGAGTTGTCAGTTTTGGATAAGGAAGAGCCACAATAACACAACATTAAATTTTGGATAAGGAAGTTTATGACCAAATCCAAGAGATGACACATGTGAAATTCATGTTTTGAATTTAGCAAGAAGTGTCGAAAGAGGAAGAAGAGAAAGTTGAGTTTTTTTTCATAATTTATTTTATTTAAAAATATTAATTTGCTAACGTATAAATTAAAATGCATATGATAAAGACTCACAGTGAATTATATTCGTAAAAAGTTTAAACATTTTATTACTATTTTTAAAGTTTGGTCTAAAATAATAAATTTAGTAAAGTTTGAATTTTTTTAATTAACCCTAATATTAATTAAGGTTAAATTATATTTTTAATTAATTACAGTTAGCCAATATAAAATAAAAATATATTAATAATAAATTAAGTTTAATTAAAATGAGTCAATTTTATATACATGTACTAAAGTGAAATTTATAATTAATAAAAATATATGTCACATTATATTTCGTCAAAATTTCTACCCAATTTGAATTCAAAATTATCTGTTTATAAATATTAGGATTTATTTTAAACATTTTTAAATAAATTTTTATTTTTTCATAAAAATTGATGTTTTAAATATTTGTTCAGGTTTTAGTTGCCTAATTACAAACTAGATTGGTGAAGTAACTTTATCAATTACTTCATGGCTTGCTCTCAAAAACTCCAACTTATATCTCACCTTAATTTACTCAAAAAAAATTCCGGGTTTTATCATCTTAATATATATATTTACCAAAAGATTTTAAAAAGTTTAAAGGTATAATTAGTAACTAAATTCAAAATCAGTTACACCAAATATGAGATTTTAAAGTGTAATTTGTATATATTTAGATCGGTCGTATAAAATAAATTATTTAAGTGAGCTTTAGAAAACCACTTATTATTATTATTATTAACTGACATTTGATCAGGAAAGATAAAAGAAGTAACGTGGCAACCATGCAATTGCAAGCACATCGGTTCCTTAGATTACTGGCACGTACGACGTTTACCTGGAAACACACACACGTAAGAATGTTTTCACAGAAAATAACGAATTTTCATGTCCTGATGAATGAACACATCAAGGAAACCTTCCCTCATTCAGAACTTATCGATTCTATTGTTTATTACAACAATTGTAAGATTAAGATTTATCTATATTCCTCGGAACTGGTCCAAGTTCGTGCCACCTTCTTGGAAAACTCCCCTTCAAATATCTCCAATCCCGCCATTGTTATCTTCATGTTCCCAATGTTAAGCCAAGTTCACTCCCTCGCTTTAATGGCAAGCAAAAACCTCTCTCTTTTTAGTTTCCAGGATCTCCTCTTTTAACGCCAAATCTTGCACTTTCCGTACACCACCATGTTCTACCTCCTCATACCATGGAAAATATGTATGTGTAGATGAATTATGTGTGCTATAAATATGAAAGTCCATCCACCTGGATCCAGTAGGTCTAGCTCATCCGTTGTGAGCTTTTTTCTTCATCTATCTCTTCGTTTTTCTTGCCCTTTTCTGGGTTCTCTTTACAGTTACTATATAGTTGCATATATATCAGATCAGTAAGATGGCTGAGATGTATGTAAACGATAGGAGATTCCCAGCAAAGAATAACAAGAAGGGTCCTGGTTTCACAAGGAAGTGTGCTTCTTTGATTCAAGAACAACGTGCGAGGATCTATGTTCTTCGTCGCTGCGCTACCATGCTCCTTTGTTGGTACATCCATGGAGATGACTAGATAGCTAGCTGGGGAGTATTTATTTCGTGTCCTTGTTTCTATTGTTTATTAGTATGTTTCCTCTTTTTAATGCTTTCAGCTTTCTGCATCTGTTAGGCCAGTCTGGTTATGATGTGCCTTAGTATCCAAATCTCTCCTCAAAGTGTCATTAAATTATTTTTTGACCTATTTGGTGTAATCCAATGGGTTTGTAGACACTGGAGAGCTGGATATGTAACTATATAAGCCATGCTCTTGCTTTTTAGCCGAACTGGGATGATCTACGAGCAAGAAATGAAGCTTTTGATTTCCGAGGGAGTGCCGATAGCAGTGAAGGCTGCATTGTATGTTACTCTTCCTTTTTCTTCTCTTGTTTGGTTCCTATTCGTCAGGAACTGTTGAACAATGCTTGGAGCAATTCGCGTACATAAAAAGGGGGCTAATATCCTTTGTACACTGAATAACTTCCAGGTTGGGTGTTGTGCTAATGCTATATAATATGAAAATGTCAGGTATTTCTCTAATCATTCTTGACAACTCTCTGTTTGTTGTTAGCTAACGGAGACAGGTTTGTCTGAAATGTTTTTACAACATAGTAATTGTAAGAAACTGCATATGAAAAAAGAGTTGTGACTCGTTGCATATCCTTGAATTGTTACACCGAAACAAATTATTATTATTATTAGGCATGACGATTTTAGAAACAGTTTATAAGAGAAAACTTCGACAGAAGAATACAGGGCATGTGAAGGCGACAAGAGCACAGGAAATCTTCTAAGACCAGGAACTAAGGGGCAGACAAAGTTATCTGAACTTTGGAATTTCATATATCCGATTCAATGGCATGGTTATGAAGTGCGGAGTAAAAATTTTGGCAGAAGAGAGTATGCAACCTATGCAAAATTCAGAATGGATCATCACTCAAAGCACAGAAAGTTCTAATGACAAGCCACTGTCATTTTCTCTATATCACTCGCAATATAAAAGAATGTTTCATAGTACAAAAATACATTCAAATGAAAATCAAGAGACAAATAATATACAGTTATGATTTCTAAAAGGGGTAAAACGTTCAAGGACAGAGATAAATATGCAGGCTTAATAGTATCATTCAAAGCAACTCATAACGACAAAGGAACCAAACTGGGGTAGACGCTGAAAAATTGTCAATATGTAGAATTAGCAGAACTCATCATGAACAACAGGAAAATCTGCCTTGAGTTTGCTTTCCTCCACCGTTGTTAACGAGGCTTACCCTGTTGACAGTTAACTCAGCTTTGTACGAATCCGAATTAAGGACTTTCCTGCTGACATTGTTATAGATTTCACGGATGACAATCTCAAAAGCTGTTTTAACATTCGTAGAATCCAGGGCTGATGTCTCAATAAAGAATAATCCCTCTGATTCTGCAAGGCTTTTCCCTTCTTCCACACTTATGTCCCTGATGCTTTCCAGATCACATTTGTTCCCCACAAGCATCCTTGCCACGGTAGTATCCGACTGAGCTGCATTACATTTTCAGTAACGTTTACAAAACATTATACTTAACCAAGAAGACATAAAAACAGAAAAACAGAAAAAGACATAATGCTGCAGGAATCAACAAGACAGACAACTTCCCTACATTCTTAAGGACATCCTGGACATCTAATGTTTAAGTGAGGTTCCAGAAGCAAACATTAGACTTTAGGACAGTTTTTGTCACAAGATGTCACGACTTTGCATGCAATTTCTTGTGCCAAAAACCACAGTACGTTTTGCTTGTATCAAATATCCTTTCGAACTTCAGACGACTTTCATGTCCACTAATCTACGACCACAAAATTTTCTTTAAGAAAAAAATGTATGAAAGTATAAAGGTTTGTCAAAATATAGCATAAAGGCACATATAAACATCAGAATTGCAACTGTTACTTGTCAATCGAAGAAATTAACCACTCCAAAGGGTAGGTTCAACCACTCCTCATGTCCATATCCATTGTCAATACTAAAGAGAATATGGTTTTTAACAGAGAGATAATTCCCAATCCCGTCAGCATCATTACAAAGTCCCATTTGCCTTAGAAGGTTTAAACATACCTTATCATCCGTTTGAAACAAAATCTAGGCTGTGAGATTGTCAGGCTTGGCCTGCATAGCGGTTGGCAGGTCTACTTATTAAATGCGGGACAGGTTTGGGAAGATGAGTACAGCTAAGATTCATTGGCAATGTTGGGTTGAATTGGGGACAATGGATACTAAAATTTTAATACTCCGTTACGATCTGAAAAAAGAGAGAAGAAAAAACCATCTTCACCTATCTTTGCAAGTCTTTATGGAAAGTAGCTGCAATGGGGTAGTCAGTATTTTTACAAAATGCTAAAAAAGATTCCTCAAAGTTCGCATTTTTAGTAGGCTTCTGTATTAACAATCATCAAATTTCACCACTTTCCGAAAACTAAACCAACATCAAAACAATCTGTCATAACAGAACTCCAAATTCCATCAATTTCCCACAAAATGACAATATAGAAAAGCATAAAGTGCCCAAACAAGAGAAATTTGGCAACGGAAAACAACTAAAAAGACTCACTTTTAAGCTCATCGAGCCACCGAGTAACGCTTTCGAAAGTGGACCGGCGGCTAATATCATAAACAACAAGGGCACCGACAGCTCCTCTGTAATAAGCAGAAGTCACAGCCCTGAACCTCTCCTGTCCGGCGGTGTCCCAAATCTGAGCCTTAACTTCTTTTCCACCAATATCCATGCTCTGGGTCTGAAACTCCACCCCAATAGTGGCCTTGGAGTGAGGATTGAACTCGTTTCGAGCATAACGGGACAGCAAGTTAGATTTGCCAACAGCAGAGTCGCCGATGATGACAATCTTGAACAAGTACTCCTCTCCTCCCTCGTCCTCCGACGAAGACATTGTGGTGTCTTTGGGAGAACGCAAAAATGACCCTTTTAGAAGGGCGTAAATGGTGTTGATGATCTCCGAAACTTTTGATTTGGTGCTTTAAAGATTACAGCTTTCACCTTTTAGGTCTATGGCTTGGGGGAGGGTGAGCGAGAGAGCGGCGGCAAATGAACAAGTACTAAAGTGGACATGCGGACATGCAAGGTCATGAGGAGTGGGGTGGGGCCTACTATTCACTATTTCCGCCGCTATCTCCACTCGTCTTGTCTTACGCCCCACCGCCAAACTAGCATTATACGGAAAACTAACAACTGTCAAATTCAGTTTTATGATTTAATTTTAAATTGTTGAATATTTTGACATAAGTAGGAAATATGATTTTTTTTATATTTGAATAAACTCAAGATATTTTCTTGTAATAAAATAAGCCAGATTTAAAAATTTTATTATTATTTTGATACAAGAGTTAATATTGTATATGTAACAAAATAAAGAGTATTGTATTTTTTTCCATCAATTATAGAGCTAAATATTTCTCAATTATCATACTTTATTTTAATAAATTATTTTTAAAATATTTTGTAATTATTTTAGTTCACATAAATACAATTCCTTTGTATAAAAACATATAAAAAATGTTGTGTATAATTAATGTCTCGCTCAATTCTTATAAAGCAGAGAACGTGAAATTTGTTGCGGGTGTGGTTGGTTGATAAAGAGAGTAACCCTATAAATAAATTACAACAATAACAACAATAATAATATCTAGTAAAGATGTTGTTTTCAAATGACTCACGGAAAGAAAGATGGAGAGAGATAAAAAAGAGATATGTATATATAAATAAATTAAATTAAGTTAATCCAAACAAGAATAGATTTAATATTTAAAAATATTTGATGAATAATAGTTACGTAGTAGGTTTTACTGTCTGAAAATGATAAAAAATCATGCTTTGCTTGTTGGAAAGTGATGAGGAGCGTGACGAAAGGCGATGAAAGAGCGCGTGAGATAATGGCTCCAAAGAGAAAACACGCGTAAACATGACATAGAGGGACCGCCCAAACAGAGTGTGAGACTTCATGGGCCCATTTATGACCCTTCCGATTATTCTATTTCTATATCCATTTCCTATATTTCTCACATGGGCCGGGTCAGGTTTAAACTTATTTAAATAGAATTCGATCAAATTCACATATTCAAAAATTGGCAACTAAAAAAAAAAAGAAAAACTTGCTCTTAATTAATCTCTTTTAAAAAAATTAGAAAGATTTAAGCATCGCATTTTAACCAATAAATATATTTATCAAATAAATAAAATAGCAATTATTTTTTATATTTACATTAGAGCTATAAAAATAAAAAAAAAACTAATAACCGTACAACAGAAAATTACATGAAAGCAAAGTTTGTACAATTAAAAGAAAATAAAGCAGATCAAATGGGATTGGATTAGAGTAGGAATGAGCACGACCATCTTCTATTTGTGGTCAAAGAAGCGACACTTGGAATACTGGCACTCTTCACAATAATCTTCTTCCATCTTCTCTGATCCAAAAGTTTCTTTGCTTCCATGGAAACCATTCACGTACACTCTCACTTTCTCAGCCATTTTCCTCATAAACCCACCAAAACCATACCAATGTTAACTGCAATACAAGGGTCAGTCAGAGTACCTTCTTTCTCTCATCTCTTCTCCACCTATACTCATTCTTCTTTTTCTTCTACTATAAAAGCTCCTACACTAGTTACTGCCCATTTCAATTCTTTAAGAAGTGCCATCAACTTCTCTAGGCTCTCTGTCTTCACTGCCAATGTTAGTGATGCCAAAACTGTGAACTCCAACGACACAGCCAACCCAGAAGTCGTTGAGACCTCGCTTGATGACATGCGACAAGCTCGGGTGTGTTTCTTTTTTGCTACTATTGTGTTTAATTTGCTGTTATTTTACGTTGTACGTTCCTGGTTTACTGACTGAGCGTACTTGCATCGATACAAAGGTGGACTCATAAAAGACATGATTTTTTAAAGCTGAATCATTTATGTTTTATTGGAGACTAATGAACTAACGAAACCTTCAACTTAGGACTTCTAAATTGTGCATGAGGCTCTTGCAAAATCATAAAATTATCTTCTTTAACTAGCATGTATTCAGCATATAAGTTTTCCTATCGAAGTTGTTCTGCAAAGTTTGATCATTATTCTCTGATTTTGACGAAGTTGTGTACTCTAACACATTCTGCTAATGGAAAGAAGTAGAGGTCTGCTGATTGGGAGGCGGTAAGAGCTTACCTGGAGAGTGGATCCATACTTGAAGTCAGGGTTGAAGGGTGCAATGCTGGTGGACTGCTGGTTCGGTTTTATTCTCTTCTGGGTTTTCTTCCATTTCCGCAGCTGAGCCCATCTCACGCTTGTAAAGGTACTCTTGAAATTGTTTCTTGACTTCCATGATCTCAATTCTCCCCTCTCTTTTATTTAATTGTTTTGGAGCTAAAAGAGTAATCTTTTATTTGATTAGTCTATAGTTGTCCTACACAGTTATGCAGGTCGAATTTTTAAAAGGAAATATCTTTACTTGTAATCACTGATTAGAACTTATATTTTCTTGTTTTTGGCGAAAAAAGTCCTAGAGTCCTGCTTGTTTTGCTTCTTTGGACTGTTTTCTTCTATTCTACTAACCTTTATTGGAGTTGGTGAGCAAATGGGTAGAGTTTAGTTCCTGTTAGTTGTATTGGCATGGTCCTTTCTGATAGAAGTACAATAGAAACGGAACAAATAAACAAATTTCGAGGAGAATTACATGGCAATTGACAGGAGTTGTAAGCTGCTCTGCATTAGTTAACAGATATATAATAAGGACATCATAATCCTTCAATTTAAGATTCAAAATTCGAAGGATACCATTGAACGCAGTGGATTTTAAAGCCTCCTCCTTCAGGGTTCAAATCCTCTTTATGCTTTCCCAAAGTACAAAAACTTGATGTTGAAGATGTTAACTTCTCATCGAGATAATTTCACTTTCAGCTTTTGCCAATCATTTTGTTCTCTCTCATTATTTCTGAAGTGGAATTACTTTTGTGCCTTTGCTGTTCCGGTTGCTAATAACATTATTTGTTCTCATTATATGCAATCTTTCCGATAGTGGAAATTCTTTTTCCTTTTCTTGATGTTCCTTTATATTTTTCTCACATATTTAGAATTCCTTAGAGTGTTTTCTTAGAAATAGACCATAATTAACTAGTTGTACCTTTTTTCCCTTGTTCTTCTCTCATTTTTGCTATTACATTTCATGTAGCTCCCCAAAAAAGAATCCATGAGATCGCAGAAGCTTTGACTGGCACCCTTATTCCCGTTAAGGTAGTCAAGTTTTCCATTTCATCATCTTCAAGTTGTCCGGTCCGATGTATTTATTTATTATTTTTTCATACGTCTGTTTGAATTTTGAATGAGATAAGAACTTTAAACCTTGAATATGCATAGAAGTTTTTAACTTAATGGTACAGTAATTTGATGCAATTTAATGGATGTTAGTTATGTAACCAAGAGGGAAGAAGATTGGAATATCTTCTTCTTTAATGTTAAGAACAGTATGCAAATGCAGAAAGAAGATGAAAGAGTGAGGTAGGCTAAATTGAGTTGGGAGGGGTGATCAAGATCAACATAAGTTGATTTTTGCTGTAATTTGTGTTTAATATAGGGAACATGGAGAAAAAAAAGCCCAGTGGCTGATGCCAATTAGTTTTGGATAATTATTGTGTTGAGTTGAAGATCCAGAAAGAAGTGGAGCAAGTGCTTACAAACTTATCCTAGAGTTAGCCTCTGTTGTACAGATGACTTAACCCCTTTTCATGTGCACTTCTTGAAATTTCAATGATCAAATTGCTTGTTGGATGAGATATTGGTACTTGTATTTTTCCTCTACATATAGATTCGTCTTTGATTCTTTTTCTTGTTTTGTATTAAGATCTTTGGATGATTGTTGTTTGGTTTTTAATAACTAGGTTATCCAAGCAGATGAGGAGAATAGGAGATTAATATTTTCAGAAAAGGAAGCTGTCTGGACAATGCTTTCTGAGAAAATACAAGTGGGTGATGCATTTGTAGGAAGGGTGGGCGCAGTAGAAGATTATGGTGCCTTTGTTCACTTGCGCTTCCCTGATGGTATCTTGCATTTATGTGATGTATATGGGGTGTGTGTATATCTATATTATATTTATGTATGCATGTTTAGGTAATTTGGAATCAGATTTGTGCAGTGCAAGAGTTTTTAGTTGTGTCTAAATAATACAGGTCTGTATCATCTCACTGGACTAGTACATCTCTCGGAGGTTTCATGGGATCTAATTCAAGATGTGCGTGACATCCTAAATGAGGGGGATCAAGTGAGAGTCAAAGTTATAAACATTGATAGGTCGGTCTATTCTGCTTGATGTCCTGAAGTTCCTGATTTTTAACCAAACAAATGTAGTTATTAACCAATATAAGACAGCATAGTTTGATGAAATTAATCCATATTGTCACTTGGACACTGGGGGAACAGAAAGCAAGTTTTGATACAGATAAAGAAAATATCCATCATATAAGTGCTTCCTATGCAAAGATACCTTTTGGTTTTCATGTTTTTTTTTTGTATTATGAATACTTGTGATCAATCTGATGTTTGTTAGAACGGTTGTTTAGTGCAATCAGGTCTATCTTTTTCAATTAGAAATTTGATGCAGGCACAGGTCTAGGATTGCTCTATCAATCAAACAATTAGAACAAGATCCATTGCTGGAAACTTTGGACAAAGTAATTCAACAGGTCTGTAATATGATAACAAGTTCAAATCTTTTCTTCACAGGGATAAGGTAATGTTGTAGTTTAATGCAACAGTTCAAATTTGCAGGATGGATCAGTTGGATCTGATTCTTTAGGTTCGAGTCAGAACAGCACGATTGAGCCACTTCCAGGGCTTGAAGAAATAATTCAAGAGTTGCTGCGGGAAGATGGGTAAGATATTGTCATTTCATATTTTATGATTTCTTTTATCATCTTCTTTTGGATAGGAAAATATCTGATTGGCAATCAGAAAGTAAGAATAATAAACAATAGGAAAGAGGATGCAAATGAATAGGGTAATGCCTTCCAGCAGCACTTAGATGTCAAAAAGTCATACACTCTTAATGAAACTGAATTCCAAGTACAGCACAAATTCTGCAGCAATAGGTTATGTAAACAAAGATCGATTCATAAATTATTTCATTGCATATCCTAGTACTCTCTAATTAGTACAAACATATAGCAACTATGTGGGTCAATGACTTCTTTCTATTCAAGACGCTCCTGAATTTATTGCAGAAGAAAGCTAGGTACGATTTTTCCAAATTTCCTGGCAAATCCTATGATTCCCTGATATGTAATTGTCAATATGAAATTTGTTGTTTTAACCAAAATGGTTTACTCTCGTTTTTGCTTCTCACCCATATCAAATTTGCTAGGTTCACAATGATTTTGTGCCTTGTTGAACCTTATTTACATCTGATAGAAACCTCGGAAAGGATTCCGGGTTTATCATATTATTTACTGAAAAAGTAAGAGCCAATAGAGCTCTTTCAATATACGGAA
>JANIMX020000154.1:0-24273 GCA_024582655.2 Erythroxylum kunthianum | reverse complement strand
ATTAGGTATGTATATATAATCAATCAAATAATATTATATTATATTAATATTGAGAGAGCATATATTACTGATTGTACCTGAAACGCCCAAAAAAACCCATAAAGATTGTATTTCCCCATACTATCGTGACCTAGCTTCTTAGTAGCTAAGCGGAGGTAGTATACACTCGGGCTATATATATATGTACCCCAGGGGAACGCCTCAAATGCTGGTAAATCTTCTATTATTGTCCACAAGAATTCCTCCACGATATAACGATTATCATGGCCCAGCAATGTCATGTTGACGATTACAATGTAACCCAGCTTCAGAGCATCCTCTGCATCCAAATCGTCCTTTGAACTGATTACCGTTGCAATCGTTTCACCAAACACCTTTTCATCTTTAGGGAAGAGATGCACCCGTAAACCATCATCTCCAACCGGCCTCGCTTCAAAGTTACTTTTATCGATTCGACCAAATCAGAGTCCAGTCATGAGTATAAACTCCTGCTTCCCAAATCTATATGGCACGCCGCCAATCTCAAACCATAGTTCATCTTTACGGGTGCCTGCAAATGTCACATCCTGGCTCAAAACATGCAAAATCAATCTTGGAGCACTCAAATGGTGCTCTAGAGGGATCTGTAAGAATTGTCCTAGTGGGCCCTTAATCACCCTATCTAGCACCCCATGATCTTTTAACGCACTTTTAACAGGCCCAAGATTGTTCAACCCACAATGCGTATCAGCCCGCAATTTAGCAGGGACTTCCTGGTTCACATGAACATAAATGAATTCCATCTGTATAATCAAACAAAACAAAAACAACAAATAGTTAAGGAGATGGATCAAATTTTCTCACTGATAACACCAAAAACAACAAATTGGGGGATGAAACTCGATATCGGGTTTAATCCCCCAACTAAACTCGATATCGGGTTTCATTCTGTATAACTAATCACAAAACCTGATATCAGGTTTTATTCATCCATCTGTATAACCAAACACAAAAGTTGATATTGGGTTTAATCCCCCAACTAAACCCGATATCAGGTTTTATTCATCCATCTGTATAACTAAACACAAAACTCGATATTAGGGTTAATCCTCCAACTAAATCCAATATCGAGTTTCATCCCCCAATAAGTTTCATCCTTTCATCCCTCAACGAAACCTCATTTCGGGTTTAATCCCCTAACTAAACCTGATATCGAGTTTCATCTCTCAATGAGTTTCATCCCTTCATCCCTCAACGAAACCCCATTTCGAGTTTAATCCCCCAACTAAACCTGATATCTTGTTTGAATGAAAACCAACATTACCCGAAATCGTACATTTACAAATCGTGACATAGTTGATGTGAAACCTTGTAGGAAACGGGTAATATTGCCTAGTTGACGTAAAAACTTGCAGAAATCGGGTAATGTTGCCTAGTTGAGAAGGTGGAATGTAGAAAGTAAGAGTGTGCAACCTTTCAGATGTTTTTTGTAAGGTGACGGTAATTTGATAGTTTTGTATTTTTTTATTTAATTTTTAATTTTTTCTTGTATTAAGGTTGAGTAAGTTATTTGAAATGGTAGGGATAATTTGAGTATAAATGTAATAAGTTTATTTGAGGGAGCTGTAAACATTTTTGTACTAAAATATAGGTAAAAATAAATTTTGAATTTGAGATATTGTTATAATTAGTAATTTACACTCAAACAACCTTACTTACGTACTATATATATATATATATATAGTTGTATTTGAGTAACTGACACTCCTCTCTCACCAAACGCCAAGAAAACTTGACCTTAAGCAGCTATTCGTTTTAAGCCAACCTTTCGTATAGCTTTTCCCTTCTTCAGATGTACTCAGTTTAGTTTCTTAAGGTTGCGGAGGTAACAGATTATTCCTGATGCTTCTTTGATTCGATTTCGTTTAATTTTCTGGATTTGGATCCATCCTAATCTGAAATTTTCTGTTGTCTGGTGGTGCAGTAACAGAGCGCACGAGAGCAAATTCCTCAATCCTATTCTCTGCACCAAATATGGTTAACTTCGAAATGAACGATCGGAAAAGTCAGTTATTTCATTTGCATTTTCCTTCTCATTTACAGATTTTCTTACTTGTTAGTTTTCTACTTCTATTATCTTCGGATTTTTGTTTTCGCCTCCATTTTGACTTGAGCATAATTCCATTTGATGCATAAATTTCGAACTTGAGAGAGGAAGAAGTTTTTCTCTGGCACGGTGGAATTTTATGATTGATTTTCAACTAATGAGAAATGAATAGGAAGCAAAAGGCCTAAAAGAAATAAAATTAATAGAAAGCGAGAGAAGAAGGGGTCAAACATTGAATTAGAACAGTCTTTTAGGAAGTTGAATCTACGTTGAGGTAAATACTTGGTGATCCAGAGGTTAATTGATCTCATCATAGCTCTTAGTTTTTATTTCCTGTGCTCAGACACTTGCGATATTTGGGTTTCCTATTAAACTCTGTGCGTTTTTATTTAGTATTTCTTTGATATCGAGTGTATGGGCATATATGATCCGTGTATAACACCCTGGTCTATTTAAACACACTCACACACACACACACACACACACACACACACACATACATACGTATGTATTGTCTTTTCATGGTGAATGGCAATGAACTCATTCATGCACCTCCACAATATAGATTTGGAATCATGAGTTCAGTAGTATAGGTATCTCTTGGGTTTAGAGTTTTGCTTGTTTTAGAGTGTCCTTATTGCATTTTTTAGAGTACATGAACTTTATGTTGTTGTTGTTGTATGAATTTTATGTTAGTGCCTGATTTAATGAAATGATGGAACTTTTGGCAACTCATTTTCCAATACCTGTGATTTTTTTCCTTTTTTGCATTGCAACATTTTGTTCAAAATGTTTCTCACATCTTCTTGTTCACTTTCTGTGATTTGTTCATCAAACTTGGATCATTTTAGTAGTCTCCTTTTATCCAATTAGTTGATTGTTCAAAATGTTTCTCATATCTTCTTGTTCACTTTCTGTGATCTGTTCATCAAACTTGATTATTTTTAGTAGTCCCCTTTTATCCAATTAGTTGATTGATTAGCCATATCTTGGATATAGCTCTTTAAGGGTTCATGTTCAATTTGTATTCAAAGATCTTATAGGTTCTGTTGCTCTAGCTAGTTACTTTGTTGGTGAAAAAAAGCTTATGCTGGTACATCCAATTATACCTCGATAAACTGTACACATAAAAGTGAAAAAAATGATGATCAAGTATCTTCTACCTCGTAACTTGGTGTGAATTAAACCATTTTGCTCTACTTGTTACCATGCCATAAACTAGTCTTTTACTTTCTCAATGCACCATGATGTGATCACACCAAAATGCTAGAAACTCTTCTCTTCTGTATTCTTGTTTTATGATTCACTTGGCTATTCCATGTTTTAATACTTTATCCCGAAAATAAAAAACAGAGATCGGGCTAGGATTGACAGGATTTGGCATATTCTTCTCATTCCTGGGTGTTATCTTTTTCTTTGATAAGGGACTTCTTGCAATGGGAAATGTAAGTGCCTTGCTGCAAATGTCCTTAGATATTCACGTGATCTGTTGTTATTATCCTATGAGATACGGTATAACACGTCCATATTTCCTTACTTTACCAGATCCTCTTTGTCTCTGGAGTGAGTCTAACAATAGGCCCAAAGTCCACAATGCAGTTCTTCATGAAACGTCAAAATTTTAAGGTGGGTTGACCTTTTCTACTCACCGCAGCTCAAACTGATGTAGGTGTGATTGTTGGATTGATAAACTGTTTTCATCACTTATGCTGTCTTGTCACGCAGGGAACTCTTTCATTTGGTGCTGGCTTCTTCTTTGTCGTCATAGGATGGCCAATTATTGGTATGATTTTGGAGGCATATGGGTTCATTGTTCTCTTCAGGTCTGTTGGTATTCTGCCTATATTTTTTCTCCAAACTTGCTTATTTTTCATGACTAATTTAGTGATTGGCATTTTATGCAGTGGCTTTTGGCCAACATTGTCTGTCTTCCTGCAAAGGATTCCATTTCTTGGTTGGATATTCCAACAACCATTTGTTCGATCGGTATATCCACCTTTTTCTATATTATTTATTATTCTTGTCCTAAGGGCTTAGGGATTGTAGATATTTTTCCTTTACCTCTTTTTTTTTGCTTTTCTGGTTCTGCCTGACACCCTTGAAGTCACAGTGGACAAAGGAATCTGCACTATAAAAGCAGAAAAGAGCATCATCTGATAATACATAGAAGATAAATTTTAGGAATTTTAAAATATATCACAAGAAAATTGGATTTGGTCTCTTAGATTTTTTTTATGGAGAAAAAAAGCTACTTCTCTATGATTCATGTTGATGGTCATACCCAACCTCTTAACTGGTAAAATGGTGGTAAGCTTCGTGCCAAAACATGGAAAGACTGAAGGATTGTTTGGTAAAACCACTGAGTCATTATCGTGAAGTATGATGTGTTGTTATGATGGATCTTGTTTATGGTCAGATGCAAATAACAAAAGCAAGATCAATGATTAAAGTGAGTGGATATTTTGCTTTTTTCTCTGTTCACAAGTTCCTCCTCCCTTCCCATCCTTGGCTTCGTTAGACATGGTTCTTATGTGCTAAATGAAAGTGAATATTTTACTAGTTCGTTTTCCTCTGCTGTTCTCCCCTCGTTAAATTTGGTGTACATCCTGGTCAAGTTGGTGGGAACTAATTTCAATGTGATTTATGAGGTGTTGTAAATGATAAATAGGTCTCAGAATTTTTTCAATCCTACAGAGAAATGAGGTTTCTCATGCCCATCCAGTCAAATAGTTCGACAGTTAAGATGGTGAATGGTTCACTGCGTGGTTGGACTCATATGTCCACGTACCTCACACTTGCATGCAGATTTATTGCAGAAAGAATGTATAAACACATTGATATTGGGATTAAACCTTTACGATGGAGATGAGTTATTAAGCGAGTTTAAGAGTCTTCATTAAGTGTTGGATATGGCTATAGAGACAACAGTATAACTCAATTTGATTTGCTGCTCCAAATCTTTAAATACTGTACGTAGCTTCACTTTGACAAATTTCTGTTCATCATTGATGTGCAGCTTTTTGACCGCTACCGGAGTAAAAGAGTACCTGTATGAATGGAACATTTGTAGGAAGTGCAATGAAGCTCCAAATAGGTTCACTTCGTGATTCTTGTGAAAATGATAGGCCCCAGAAGTTTTGGCGCATGTTAAAGACGGGCTGCTTTGTAGCTATGGAAATCTGCGACTAACCTAGAGATATATCTGTCTGTAAGTCACTGTAAACATACTAATTCAAAATCCAAAGAAAAGTTTTTCTTTTTTGGGTTCTGTTTGTTAGCCAATACACAATATTTTCATTCGATGGCAACTGTCTTGTTCCAATATAAAAGGAAATGAAAGCAATTTTTGAGCTTATGCCATTTGTGGTATTTGGCTATTTGCTTAGCTGGAATAACATGAACTTGTGCACAAATGTCGACCTCTACCTTTTTCTCCTGTTTATGCCAACATATTTGCTACGAGTGAAGATATGCAACACATTCATTTGAGACAGATTTTCGAATCATTCTGCCTGTGTAGATCAATAAAAACTAGCATAGGACGTTGACATGACTAAAATGTCTTAAGATGATAATGACTATTGGTTTTTCTGACGACATTCTTTTGGTTAGTTTTATATACCTTTGTTGAACTGAGCTTAGAGGTCTTCGTCAAAATAATGAAATTCAATATAGCTGAAATTTGACAATCATAATTCCTCAAGCTCCTATCCTACTACTTCCCTTATCACAAATGTCTCAGAAACCACCCCAATTTCTGTGGCTGCAGAAATCCGAATGGGAACAATTTCTGGTAACATCCCTGACTTCTGGTTCTCTACTCCCTTTAGATACTGAAAGCTTAGGACTACTTTCTCTTGGAAGATGGTGTTCGTGTAAGCTTCTTTGATGACTTTTTTCTTAAATCTTTACAGTCAACAATATAGTTTGATGAGCCTTTCTCCTCCACTGTCCCTAGGTTTCTCAATCTAGACATACTTCTGGTGACAACGCGTCTGCTCGAGTTAGTGAATTTGTCTGAAGCAGAATCTGACTGCCCATCTATATTACTCTTCGTCTGATTAGGCTTAGCCTTCTTGTAAGTCTTTGAGCTCTCACTTTCGTCTTCTGACTGGGCTGCTGCTTGAGTATGTTTGCTAGTAGTGCTGCAGAAGTTCTGCAATATATGATCCAACGAGAAAATGTTGGAAACCGGACGCACAAAAAAATCACTTATCCTTCTTGCAGGGATGTCATCTATTGAAACTGATGGAGAAGTGTTTAATCCTGCACCGGATGACACACTGTTTATCTGACGTCCAGATGTTCTTGCTGGAACATCTTCCTTAGCAGATTCTTTACCACAACTCCAAGTGGCATAGTCTTCCCAGTAATATGGAAATCCCAGCAAGAAATGACTGCAAACCTGTTCAACTTAACAGTTTCACATTTGCATCTGTACAAGCGTTAATCTTAAATATGAAGGCTTGTTATCTATACTAGAAATAAATAATTAGCAAGATCTCTGCAAATGTCATACAGAATCTGGACGTGGTTGTTATGGCTCATAGATAAACAAGTAAAAGCTCGAATAAGGAAGTTGTTATTCTAGTTAATGAAACCAGAAGTAACATCATTGATTATTGGTGGTAGGCATATACCTCAAGTGAGAAACCATTTTGAAGAGTCCGGAATCTATTTATGAAGCCTGTGACTGTGATTGTGATGCAATCTACTGTCTCAAGAGTGTTGGTGTTGATTCTTCTGGAAATTGCCGCTGAGCAAAAGACTCTTGTCCCCAGTTTTCTGTCAAAAAAGATCAGCTAAGCTTAATTTGGTGGCTAATCAACAATGAAAACTTAGAAGAACAAAAAGCTTTGATGAAAGAAAGTAGAAAATATCACTTAAAGATTAAGCAACACGATAAGAAGATTGCAAAATTCGTAGTAATTAGTTTACACCAGCACCTATAGTAGGAATCCCCATCAAAGAACAAAAGATACGATCACCAAACAAACACTTACTCCCTATCAGCAAACCCCGCAACGACTAATCCATCGCCATCAGTCCTGGCCAGCCACCAGTCATAGAGTAACACCTGACCACCCAAAAAGAACCCCTTAAGATCCATTACAAGAGAAAAGAAAAAAAATAAACAATGGAAGAGAAGGTAAAGATTACAGATTTAAGGAACAAGGAGGAGACAGGAGTGAGTGAGGTGCATGCCCGAGGCTTCTGCTCCTGGTTCGCATTTGATCGAGGGAAAGGTGAAGTCTTGGTCTTGCGTGTTTCGGTAATATCTTCTGATTGCCCATCAATAATAACTGTCTCTCTTCTTCTTTCTTTCCTTTGTTTCAGGTGGTCGCCGGTTGTAGCGGTGGCGATGGCGGTGGCGGTCATTTCAGCGGGAAATTCGGCGCGAACAAACTTTCGAGTGTCTTGTCTTGGCCGTCTGTTTTGCTTATTATAAGGTTGGGGCACCACTTGCCCTACACCTGATGATTCTTCTAATGATTTTGACATTTGTTCATAATCACAAGAAAAGAGAAAGGATCTTGAAGCCAAAGCTTTGTGAATCCATTTGTTCTTACGGTATCCTAATGATTGAATTTGAGATCTTATCATGTTCTGTCTTTTATCTCGTTGCTTACTCGGTATCTGGGGAGATCTAATACAAATTATTTATTTATTTCCAAGTCCCCATAAGGCATAAGGTCTTAATATCACTTTGCTTGTGATATACAGCAAGCATTCGACTTCATTCTATCCAAACAGTAGCCTTTCCATGATTGCATATCTAAAAACAGGAATCAGAATCCAGTATGAACATTTGCTAGAAATGTAAGACCAGGAATAATAAACAAACCACCAAAAGAAAAGTTATAATAATATTCAAGTTCCAAAGTCCCTTCAGTTATTCCTTGCACACAGATTGTATAATGGATGAGGCAATCTTCAGCTGTAAGCTGAAATCCGCTTCTCTGTAAACATTCAGCTGCAATGCTTCATATTTCAGATTGTCCAAAATACCTGCCTGAAATTGTTGCAAGAATGTTCATCATTACAACCTCATCATCGACTTCAGACTTCACAGCACGTAAGTTAGCGCATTTCCGGAGCAAGCCTCTAAGTGCAGCACATGTATCAGCATCTAGAGGCGTATCAACTGCTGCACATAAAGCAAAAAGCCACACACAGTCGTTCTTTGACAGACTGCTCGCAGTTTCTGCCAGGCTTATGCGTTTCCTCAGCATTGAAACCCGAGCAACAGAATCCATTGATAGTATTTGAGATAATGTAGGACAGTTGCATGAACTGTCAGTTGGATTCTGAGAGAGTGTTGCGATTCTACCCCCTTTAGCATTCATGGCAGATGCAGTGTTCTCAAGGCTGAAATCAAGAGGACTACAGGAATGGACTTCGTAATGTTGGCGTTCACCCAACTCTTCAAGAGCTTCACTCTCACTAAGATGGCAGGATGCATCTACCTCGAGAAGTTTAAACATTGTTTCCAGCTTATGAGAAATTTTACTGCTGGAACCCTCATATTGTGCGAAAAACTGATGACAGATGAAAAGAATACAAGTCAGTTCACTCAAATCAAAATTGTTGGAATATTATTCTGTCCCCTAGCAAAGCAAACCACTATATTTGATCCTTTTCATTTTTATTTTTCAATAAGCAACTGAATCTTAACATATTGTTCAGGTCTCAAGTTTCTGCAGTAACACAACTGTTATCAACTCTGTAAATATATTTGCAATGAGCTACTGTTCCACCTTCTGGTTACACTGAAGAATCAATTAAAAGCATTTGAAATTGATTCATTCTGCCATAAGGACAAAGAAACCAATCAAAGCTTGTCCAATTTTCAGATATTCCTCCCTGTATGAAGAAAGGCAAGAAGAAAAATATAGCTTCTCCATTAGAAATGGTACCTTATTATATGAAAGTAAAATGTAATATTTCAACAATGGTGCCTGAAGAGAAGCAAAATCAATCTCTACAATTATAAGTTCCAATATAATGTGATCAATAAGAGTTCAAGTTCAAAGAAAACAAAACACAATATTCTACATAAGTAATCGAAGTTTAAAAATACCAGTCGTAGTTCTGAAAAATCAGTAAGAAATGCATCCTCCCACTCCTTAGATGGTATTAAATGTTGTGGAGTTGGGGCAATGTCAGGAATCTGGGGCATATAAACAGTTTGTTCTTTTCTAATTTTGTTCTTATCAAGCTTTGCCACAGTGACTTTTGGAATATGAGCAGCTTCCCACCTAAACAAATGAGGAAGGAATATTAGTCTTGAATTTGCATAAATAACTGAAAAGGGTTCTGAAACTTTTACGACAGAGAATAATACCTGACACGCCTTAGATATTCTAATCCATCTTCTGGAGGTCCAGAATCAAAATTTGGCTCTCCTTCTACAAGAAAAGCAGGCCTCTGAATGCTTTCATAGTACTCATCACTGTCTTCTTCACTATACTCTTCCAAACCATCTTCCCCTCCAACACTGTAACTATCAGAATCCAAGGGATAAATATTTTCTACCTCACGTTCTTTCATATTTACAGAACAGTCGTCTCCTGGAATTATAAACAATATTTAGATTCATTAACCATTGCCTAAAACAAAAGTAGAAGCCACTGCAGTGCTCACATATACACATAAACAAAGAAACAGAGAGAGAGAGTAAATTAAACAAATAACAGTGAGCTGTACTAAATTTCTCTCCATTCAAGAACAAAGTAATAGTGAGTAAGAACACTTTATTGCTTCTAGTTACAAAAGAATGCTACAAACCCTATGGCATTCCAAGAAAGTATCTTCGCTAAATACTACTGTCAAAAGAAGGATTGAATGTACAAGGACCATATACAAGTCATATATGCAAGACAAACAATCGTTTGCCTAAGTAAACTGTCCTGCAGATGTATCGAGTATTTTTCACGGAAGGGTTTTGCAGATAGCTTTAGACTTATTCTTCAATGCACGTATATGTTCAAAGGATTCCATCTTCCCCTTGCTGCAACAACACCTGTCCACAACAGAAATGAATCAAATTGACAAATTAGAGCCCAATTTGGAAGGGGACCAAAGGAGAAAGAAAGCAGTTTGATTCAATGGATTCCGATGTTTTTGAAGGATATAGCAGTTACATTCCAAAGAAGAAAACACTAAAAACACGAGGAGGAAAAGGAAGGAACACGCAAATCAGACAAGGAAAAGAAGACTAAAAATGATCCACAAAGGAAGTGGAAAGGAAAGGAGAGAGGGTAAACCAGCATTAGAATCAAGAGCCACTAGTTTGCCGTGACGGGTAATCGTTGTTACTGAAGATCAGAGTACAGCAGTTTAAGAATTGACATTTCAGTCAAAACATCAGTACACCAAGGGGGAAAGAGCTGAAATGAGCTAGACATCACTTTCAGGGATTCAAACAGGGTGAAGATTGTGAAGTAGCATAATAATAGTGCTGGAAACTCATGCATAAGCTCTTCTATGCAGAACGTTCCACTTCCCCCAATAAAAGAAAACCCAAGACAACATAGAAGAAAAAGGATAATTGCTACAACACAAACCAAAAGTTGCCAGTCAACCCGTTGTTGCAGTTCAGCCACCCACAGAAGAAAAGTTTAACCTAGCCCAATAGGCTGTTATATCAGTTAAAATATTACAAAGTGAGATTAAAAATTAATCAACCACCAAGAGATATTAACCATAAATGATAAAAATAAAATATTTTCACACACATAAATACTGAAGCAATGACATCTCTACCACTAGGCATGCCAGAGGGAAACTTTCATTGAAACATAATCTCATTGACCTAAGTGGAAACTCAACCATCATTCAAGCCATCAATTCATATTACATCTACTTCAAAAATTCTCTTATAGCTATAGGAATCCAGGGGAACTGGTCTCTATTCCAAGTAATATTCAACTGGGAGATATCTTATCTGAAGCATTCCAGAGGACCATCAGAATCTCCAATCCTAAACTTCTCTCTAGCCCAAAATCATAGCAATTCAAGTTGGTTATTCTAATTATAAGGTCTACCAGCAATGTATAATTCACTAATAATACTGCCATCTGAGGACCTCCCTTTTCTGGGTTCAAACATTTTAACTAGCACAAAGTCTAACACCAAATAGTAAGGCCTTGGCATAGTTACAGCGAAGGAGATAATCTAAAGCTTCTCACACCCATATGTCTCCATGAATCAATAAAATCTGTATATTTTGACAATCATGCCGGAACACAGAAACATTAAAGTATGAAACAGAGTTTTGAAAACAAGAAACAAGAAAAAAAGGAAGCCATTTCCTCTGCTAGTCACTTACATATCAAACATTAACATGATCTGGGCAGATCCAGGCAAAGACTAAATAGATAATGCTCTGAGAGTTTTCAGAACAATAAAATGAACTAAAAAGTATATGTATTTGTCTATAATACCACTCCACTCCTACCATACTTCAACGTGTCTTAGATGTAACAAGGTACACCATTTCAGGGTTAGTCTCTTCTAAACAAAGTGAAAACAAAATTCAGAAAGGCAAATACTTAAGACTAGTGCAATGCCTGAAGCAGTGAAGTAATTTATACAGTTCTCACACACATAACTTAGGAGCAAGATCAAAACACGCATACACATGCACAAATAGATTAAGAGAGCTTACTGAGAAAATTGGGGGCATGTTCCTTCTTTCCAAATCTGTGGTGAGGATCAAAGTTCACACGATTGTTCTTGTCATACTTTGAGACCGCCAAGTCATCATATTCCTTCGAAACAGCATGTCCAAGCCCACAGTGTATCTCTCCCCACAATTTCCTCTGTTCTACAATGTTAACAAACCGGAGGGCCTGCATCTCCTTCCTACTGTACATCCTTTTCGTCTTATTCCCGTTCACTAAGCTAACATTTTGAGCTCCACTTGTCTCTAAAACACTTTTCGCATGTTTTCCCTTTCTCCGTGGTCTCTTTCCCTTAGCATCAACTTCTTGTTTTTCGTTCTTCATTTCGTTCCTCTCTGCAATTTTTTGACCTGCGTTACCATGTTTGGTGACTGCAACTGGCTTGATCAATGCTGAATCATCATTTACTTCAATCTCCAAGGATTTTCTATCAGAAATATCGATTCCCTTCAGACTCCCGAAAATTTCTGCACCAGTGTGAAAACCAGCAACAATTTCCCCATGATTTTTATCATTGAAAATGGATCCATCGTCAAGTCCCGCTAAAAGTTGCTTCTTTTTGGCTTCCAAGAACGTTTCTTTTTCTGATTCTTTCGATTTCATAATCTCCTTATTCACAGGATTATCCAAACCACCTCCAAATTCAATGACTTTGCACCCTTCAGAGACTTCTTTCTTATCACTTCCTTGTTCTCCAGAGAAACCCACTTCACATTCCGCCCAATCTTTGTCTTTTCCTTCTTTCAAGCCATTAACAGCCCCTTCAACCACGGCATTTTCTGTTTCTTGCACTTGCACACCGATGTTCTCAACCTTTTTCACAAAATCTTCACTGTCCCTGTCACGTTCAAAAGACCCAGAAGCCAAATCCTCCACAGTCATCTCTTCTGTAGGCACAGAACCAAGCAGTTCTTGATTCTGCTCAATACCCACTTCCATCTTCCCTAAAGAAGAGTTCTCAGATTCAAAGAAGATAGAGTTATCGTTCTTGAAGTAACTGGAACCGAGATTTTCTTGAGTGGTCTGCGATTGTTTACTTCGTGAAGAAACAGACAAAGATTGAACCTTTGATTCGTTAACTGCAGAAACCATGCAAAGAGAAGAGGACGGATCTTCTGCTAATGGCTGTGGAGCATTTCTTTCCATGTCTGCAAATCTTCTTTTGGACTCGAGACTAAAACTTTGGGTGGGGAGACAGAGTGAGAGAGTTGGGGTTTTAGGAGGGTACAGAGTCTACAAACTACACGGTTAGGGCAACAAGAGCTGCGAATTATACTTGCTTTTTTGGTTGAAGTTTACTTTAGAGTTTATTTACTTACAGGGATAAACAAATTAAAGTAGATTTAATTTCATTTTTTATATTTTAGTTTGATTAGAAAACATATTTCATTAGCAAAAAAAATTAAATTATTTTGTTATTTCAAATACTATGCAATCTTGCGATGGGAACATTTACATCAAAGTGTATAATATTATACTGTAATTGATAGAATGCATTATATTTAAATATTAAACTAATTTTGGAATAATTGGTAAAATTAGTCATTTATAACTAGAAGGTAATAAGTTGAATCATAAAAATAATCTTTTTGTAAAAAATAAAAAAAATTCTCATTCAAATTCTTGCAGAACACATCAGTACTATTTTGAATTTTGGTACTGAGATTAAAAAAATTTAAAAGTGCAGGACCAAACTGATTTCTTTATAACCCTACCCCGTTGGACTTCCTATTCTCTCAAGTTTGCTCTCACTTCCCTCGTTCTCTCTCGCTCATCATCATACACCTCTCGCCGTCATTAGGGTGATTATGTTGCGGTGGACGTCAACTATTAGTGAGAGTGGATATATTACGATCTCACATCATTTAATTATAAAAAAAATTAGGGTTTATAAATCTAAGAGACACCTATTATTCTTAAAACGTACTTTTAACAGAACAATGAACCTTCTAACTTATAAATCTAATGTATCTTTTGAACTTGTATGAAAAAATCCGTTACGTGTGTCCTCTTCGCTAATTTCTCATCTTCTCTTTGCTAGTCTGCCTTCTCCTCTCCTCGTCGACTCATCCTCCCCTCCGCTATTTTCTTTTCTACTCGATTACTCGCCTTGAAAGGTCTTTGTCTGTTGAAGCTAGTTGCTTGAAGTTAGGAGCATTTGATTTTCTGTTTTCAATAAGTCCTCGTCTCTAGAAAAGATAGATGTTTTGACTTATTCTAGTTTTAGTTGATCACGTAACACAACAGTAACTAACGTGAGTATCCAATTTGCTCAGAGTTTTGTTGTTGAAACAAAACTTTTTTTATTTTACACGCCTTTACCCACCGCTCTCCAAGCATCTGTCATCAAGTCGTTGCTGTCACCGCCAAATTACTGTTGCCAAGTCGCCACGTCCAGGTCGTTGCCGCTAGGTCATATGATACAATGGTGGTTTATGATGCAAGGATTAACTCAAAAAATATGTGCAGAAGCTCACTTTGATATAGGGAACTTTATTCTAGTTTTGAAACGCCCAGTGATAAAAAGGCTTGTAGATAAAGAGTAGCAACTAGTTGATTACCATATTTATTATCAAACCTTTTATATTTTAAATAGCTAAATACATGAACAGGACTCTCTACTCTTCTTCCTTTTGTACCTATAGCATTACTCTTTTTAGGCAAAAAATTTAAAGTTAGAATTAAGAGGGATTGTAACACTCAGTAAAAATCTCGCTCCTGCGCAGAGTTTTGAGAAGTCTAATAGTACGAAACTTTATCCCTAACTAATAGAGAGACTGTTTCGAAATGATCCATATTAAGAGGAAAAAAAAACTAATAACAATACTAGTAATAATAAGATTAATCCTAATTTTAAGATTAATAATAGTATCAATAATAAGATTAAAATAAATAAATATATAGGAACTGAAAAATATTTCTAAATTTAGATGAGGTTCTAAAAAACCTAAGATAAGGGAAAGAGATAACTCAATTAGAGGTTTTTCTAGATCATGTAAGAGTTAATTAGAGGTTTTTCTAAATCATTTAAGATTTGGGTGATAGGTGATTTGGGAGCAAGTTGGGGAGGGTTGAGGAAACTCTTACTAATATAACAAGTAGTTATATAGATTCAATTTACCTTGACCATATTAATCTTTTAGCGAATTGAGTTTATGAGGAACCAAATTTTATATATGGGAGTGACATGGAAGATAATTTTATATAGGAAAGTATTGACATGTCACATCTCCTCTCAATAATGAGGATTTTGTACAAATTGAAAATTGAGACCAATGTGATTTGAATGGATATGTCATTGAATAAAGTTTCATGTTTTAATTTTTTTTCTCTTTTCTTTTAATTTCTCTCATATTTGATGTATATATTAAATTGTTTATTGGTAATATAAATATGAAAATTTTAATTGTAAATGCTTTTGTTTTAGGTTTCACTTTTATTTTGTTGTATTCTTCGGTACAAACTTTTGTTGTAATACTTATGGACCTATATTATTCTTATTATATGATGTTTTGATGTAATTATTCTTTATTATATGATGTAAATTATGCATTTTAAGTAACTTTTGTTATTTTTAGTTTTATATCTGTATGAGAATTAAACGATCTTTTTCTTATATTAATTGTGATTATTGTTTATGTGAGGAATACCTGAAAAGTAATATTAATAGAAATAAAGAGAAAGTTGTTATATCAATTTTATATTTTAAAAAATTAGATTAAAGTAAAATAAAATTTATATAACACAATACATTGAAGAACTATTTAGCAATTTTATCTAATTTAGGAAATATTTTAAAGTTTTAAAAAATTACGTAAAATGGTATCTACTATTGACAGTACCAGTACCATACCATACTATAAACAAATCTAATACTAGGTCCAACATAGTATTTGTAACATTTATGGACATGTTTTTCAAGTCATAAACGCATATAGCTGTGTTGAGACAAATCTTAAATAAACCAAAATTGTAATACTCACGTACCCCTGGGAGGATACGTAGATGCCACAACATATGCACACACATACACATCATAATTCAGACTCACATGCAGCGGAAAACATACATACGCAGCGGAAATTTTATAATTTAACAAAGTGCGTGGTCTAGTCATTTTCATTAATAATAAAAACATTTCTTACAACATGTTCGGCCCCTTAAGCCCTTATAAAAATGGACACAAAAATTGAATGACAGACAGACTATTCTGCTGGCCTTTGCGATCCCGAAGTCCCGCTTGAGCCTTACCCCGCTCCTGACCTACACGGAAAAAACACTCCGTGCTAAGCTTACGCTTAGTGAGAAAATAATGCAAGAATTGAAATAGCAGAAAAATAAAAGAGGGAAACATATTCCCCATCACATGCACATTTTTCCAAAGTAGTAACACGTATTAAAATCTTCACATAATAGAAACATTTCTTTGAAAGTAACCAGAAGGTGGTCCTTGGCTATGTTTAAGTCTGCCGAGATAGCTAGTCGAGATGGTTTGGCTGTGTTGGAGACAGCCGAGGTATATGTAGTGTTTTGGCCATAACTTTTTGGGTAGTGACCCGAATGAGGCGATTTTTTATGATTTTTAATACTAGACAAATAGAGCTAGATTTGGTATGAATAAGATGCAGTTTGATTCTGTCTTTAATAGGGTCATTTTTGACCCGAAATCAGTTCTATAAATCGGCCCGTAGCTCAGTTGAGGCAGAGAACATGATTGTTGTGCCTTATGAGCATGTGATGTGATGTGTTATGTTCTGTTAATGTTTTACCTGTCAAGTCCTAATTATGGGTAAATAGGTATGCCTATAAAAGTCAGCAGCTGTCTCGACATTTTTTTAAACCAAAATTTATTTTTTATTCAACGTAATTTTTAATGCATAATCTATTTATCATATATTTAAATAGATTATTTGATGATTTAATAATTTAAAATAAATAATATATTATAATAAAATTTTACATAGTACTTGTGTTTACAAAGTCTTTAGTAATTTGGAACACGTAACCCCCAAACCACTAACATTAGAAACATTATATAACATTAAATCTCCAACAAAAAAAAGAAGGGCTATAATCTTCTTAAAAGTGAAATTTTAAATAGCTATATCATAGCAATAATTGATTTTAAGAATTCTTAAAATGCATATTACATAATATGTAATTATCTCAATATTTTTTTTTTTTAGAAAATCAGAAATCTCCAATAATTAAACAAAGTTATTCTCACGACTATATTATGTTCCAACGTACACTTCAAAGTATACATAAATGGAGGCAGGTGAAGTCAAGGTTTTCGTGCTGTTCTCACCTTTCTCAACAACAACACAACTCATGTATTTACATATTATGATCTCAAAACTCCATTGCTGATTCTCTCTGTCTCTGCTTTGACCTTCCATTTTCATTCTCTCGCTCCATAGTTTTTGATCTCCATCTTTCAAAAAATAATAAGAAAAAAAAGTTTCAACCACCAACATGCTCCAGCTGGTGGACTGTTCCAACTGCCGTACACCGTTGCAGTTACCTCCAGGAGCGGCCTCCATCCGCTGCGCCGTATGCCGCGCCATCACCCGCATCGCCGACCCTCGATCCGGCCCACCTCCACCTTCCTCTACCTCTCACCACCTCTACCCTCGTCCTCCTCCGGCGCCGTCCCCGTCGCCTTATAATAATCACTTGCCGTCTGGTCCAGCGCATTCTGTCCACGGAAAAAAACGGGCAGTGATATGCGGGATATCTTATAGGAACACCAGGCACGAGCTTAAGGGTTGCATTAATGACGTTAAGTGTATGAAGTACTTGTTGGTCAACAGGTTTAAGTTTCCTGAGTCATCGATTGTAATGCTCACTGGTATATACTTCATAGTTGCTTTCTTTCCTTCTTTCATGTTGTGGGGTTGTTATTATTTTGTTTGCTTAAGGATCGAGTTACATGAAATGATCGATGTTTGCATGTTAATGCTTGCTTTTGGTTGCACAAAGTTCATATTAGCTATTAAATTCCAAGTAAATATACAATTGTTAGGTAAGTGATTTTTGTAAAAAGACAACCATAATGCTTTGTTGAAGCTTTTGATTCTTACAACATGTGGAATGATAGTTTTGGCTTCTTCATTCTGTAAGGAACTGACTGAACTGTCACTGTCTTCTAAGCTGTGTGCTTGAATTCAGTGAATTATCACTTTGATGCATATCAATCTTTTCTATATTCAGCTTACTTCTATCTTTTGTGTGATTTTACATGTTCATTTGATGAACTTTAGTAAGAAAACGTTGCTGTTGTAGTTCTCACACAATAGAATCATCAAATTTTTGGATTGCTTTAGAGGACTGTGAAAATTGTTTTTCAATTGGTCACTCTCCTGACGAAGTTCTTATTTATATGATAATAATTTAGTTAGTTCTTTATTAGTAGTTCACATTGATCACTTAATAGTTTTCTGCATTTCAATTTGTAGAAGAAGAAACTGATCCTTATAGGATCCCAACCAAACACAACATGAGAATGGCATTGCACTGGCTTGTACAAGGCTGTCAACCAGGTGATTCCCTAGTTTTCCATTTCTCTGGTCATGGTTCACAGCAGAGAAATTACAGTGGAGATGAAGTGGATGGATATGACGAAACACTTTGTCCAATAGACTTCGAAACTCAAGGAATACTTGTGGATGATGAGATCAATGCCACCATTGTTAGACCTCTTCCCCGAGGGGCTAAACTTCACGCAATCATCGATGCTTGCCATAGTGGCACAGTTTTAGACTTGCCATTTCTCTGCAGAATGGACGGGTTAGTCTCTGTCCTTTCTTTTGGTGACACTAAACTCGCTGAAGCTGTGAATAAAAAAGGATGGAAACTAGACAAAGTAATAGAATTAATCCATCTTCAAGCCACTGCCAATGAAGCATTCCTTGAAGGGGATGTTTCTGAATGAATGCTTTTTAATATGTTCTCACACTGTGAATCTAGGAGTGGGAGATATATTTGGGAGGACCATCGTCCTCGATCAGGAACATGGAAAGGAACAAGCGGTGGGGAAGTCTTCTCATTCAGTGGCTGTGATGATGATCAAACCTCTGCTGACACTTCGGTAAATGAATAGCTAGCTAGACATCTAACGTTTCTTCTTCCCAAAACTTGCGATGTTAATTCAGTCTTCTATTTCATGGTATAGGCTCTATCAAAGGTTACTTCGACTGGTGCAATGACTTATTCTTTTATCCAAGCCATTGAGCGTGGACATGGAACTACATACGGGAATATGCTAAATGCAATGCGATCTACCATTCGCAATACAACCAATGAACTTGATGGCGGTATTGTTACATCTCTTTTGACAATGCTCTTGACAGGGGGAAGTCTGAGTGGTGGACTGAGACAGGTAAATGTAATCTGATTTTCTGCAAGTTTGTGTAGACTACACTATGAGAAAATAGGAAAAGGATTAAAATAACCAGCTCGCAGCAACATTCACACAATTTTCACTCACTGATATGACATTATTGGTCAGATAACATGATGTTGCAGCTGGCCTAAGCTCCCCTGCATAATTTATGTTCTGGATCTCTGATCCTACTTCCATCACAACACATCAAGGAGTGTAAACTTTTGCTCTTTACACGACATTAATATGCCAATGCTGCTTGTGTAACACTTTTGGCTTTGAAATTGTCTAACAATCTGTTCAAATCTTGTTGCAGGAACCTCAATTAACTGCTAATGAACCATTTGATGTATACTCAAAACCCTTCGCCCTGTGACTATTAATGCTTCTAATTTGTTTTGCATCCACCTGCTCGAGACGATTGATCTGATTTTAGATGTCTTTATTGTGATATTATCATCTTTGCATTACTTGATGGTCTAAAATTTTCAATTCTAACGAAAGAAAGTCAACTTCGAGTTGTTTATTAATTTGGTTTTCACAAGGCTGATTAATTTGGCAACAATCATCAAGTAAAGAAAACTAGAGCTACAGGCTTTTGTGCTTGATAATGGCCAACCTTCTTGACGTAGAAGTAATGCTAATTCACAAAAAAAGTATAGCTTTACTGAAACAACTTGATGCAATTTCAATTAGTAATAAGGATAATATGTATCGTTACAGAGGGATCCACAAGAAAAGAAAAGCAAACAATAGAAACATATTCACCATTATAACCCAATCTATTGTCAATTTATGGCCTTCACAAAAATCAGCAGCCTGAAGCCGTAACAGCAAGCAACAGAGATGTATCACCGCCAATAATCAGTCCAATCCAAGCATAGACATCGAATCTCATATATGAAAAATCAAGAAATATACAGTTAACAATCCGCAAGCAAATGAAACTGAACTGTGCAGGAGCTGCAGAAATTTGAACACAATAAAATGCAATCTTCAGTATTAGCTATCTGGAGCAGGAGCAGGAGCAGGAGCAGCAGCAGCAGCCTTGAGAAGTGGTTGGAGAGCCTTAACCACAATGCTCATATTTGGCCGGAACTCGGCTTCATACTGCACACACAATGCTGCTACAGCTGCCAACTGTACAAAATAGTAATCACAATATAAGCAGCCGGAACAGCAATCACTTTGACAGAGAAAATAAATGCAACTTCACAGAATGTAATAGAAAATATCCATCAAAAGATGCTACCTTGGCAACTCCTTTAGGAGGATACTCTCCCTTCAGCTTTGGATCAACACATTGCTTAACTTTGTCTTCGCTCAGCCTTGGAGTAGCCTACAACACAGTATGTTCTCATCAAATTACATAGACACAAGTAAGCAGTGAACATGTAAAATAGAAAATAAAACACAGAATTGGTAAAACAGAAGAAGGCAGATGACGCACCCAGGTGACAAGACTCTGCTGTCCACGAGGCATCGTGTGGTCAACAGGTTTCCTCCCAGTTAAAAGCTCCAGAAGTACCACACCGAAACTATATACATCACTCTTCTGTGTTAATTGTCCAGTCATCGCATATCTGCAGAATAGTTATACAAGATAAGAGCATAATTCACAATCAACTGCAACCAAAAAATAAAATTAGAGGAAGTATCATTAAGGAAATTTAGAGGAGGGGAAAAGATAAACTGATATATATATAAAATACCATTAGTATATAAATAAACTAGAACAGATAAACTGATATATATAAATATATATAGTATTAGTATATAAATAAACTAGAAAGGATAAACTGGGTTGCAAAATCACTATCACAAAATAACTCAAAGAAGAAGTGAAAAAGAGGAAAGAGCCAGAAAAAGATATGAAGAGTTAGTAAGCATACTCTGGAGCATGATAACCAAAAGTTCCCAAGACTCGAGTAGAATGAAGGCGAGCGGCCATATCAGGAGCCTGATTTGAGAGGTTGAAATCAGCAATCTTGGCTTTGAAGTCTTCAAAGAGTAGCAGGTTGCTTGATCTGATATCCCTATGAATTATAGGAGGTTGCACTTTCTCGTGCAAGTAGTCCAACCCCCTTGCTGCATCAACTGCAATTCTCACTCGCTGCATCCAGTCAAGAACTGGACCTGGCTGAGCCCCCTGAACTCCTTTTCTACCTGTCATTGCAAGTAGGCAGAAGGAAACAAAAAGTTAAAAGAAGAGAAAAAGATAATCCCAAATATTTTTGAAGGGAAAGTTTCTAATAGGTCAATGAAGAAATAGAAGTGATGATGAATGATACCATGCAATATGTCATGTAGAGATCCCATTGTCGCAAATTCATATGCAAGCACTCTGAGATTTCCTTCGACACAATAACCCTGCAATTCTACAACATTTTCATGCTTCATTCTTGACACCATAGAAACCTGAAATTTGAACAGAGATATTTGTTAAAATACTATTTTCAGCCGGACAATACTAACCAGACAAAATTAGAAAGAATTGGAAACTTTGCAATAATATCGTTTCTCCATCAACTATAGGCACACCTGAGTCAAGAACTCATTATTTGATTCTGGTTCTGATGCCACATCAAGCTTTTTAACAGCCACAGCTTTTCCACTATCCAAGCTTGCATAATAGACTCTTCCATAAGATCCTTCGCCAATCAATGCTTTGGAACCAAAATTATCGGTCTTCTCTTTAAGTTCATCCAAAGACAACACAGGCACTTCAATTGGTGGTATTTCTTTCTGCACACCAGATTTGACAGGAGCTGATACCTTTGAGCCTTTTGGGTGCCCTACAATGCAAAAAATAGGCAACACATGTTTTAGAATAAAACAGCACAAAACTAACAAGTAAAACAACTGGTAAACAACCCAGGAAAAACGTAAGACAAAAACATGCTTCAGATGAAATGCTAAGATGTGTAAAATTTTCAAGCATATGGCTTCTAGAAGAATACAAATACAGGAAGAAGAAACACAACATAAGCAACTTTTAGTGGCAGCACTTTTTCATTTACATTTTTTTTATCAGCAAATTTGAATGAATGAACATCTGAGATGGGTATAATCCAAATGCCAAAGGAAGAGGCCACATTTCAGAGACTAGGATCATCCTTCTCAACAGTGCATTGAACTGAGAGTAATAAGAACAATCAAAGTCTTTTCCTCTACACCTCCAAAAGCCTTGGTACACCAATATGTTAACACCATTGCCCTTCCACAAAAATATAAGACCAATAAAAAAAAAGATTCAGCCCTAAAGCTAATCACGTACTTGACAAATGATATCCCAAAGCTTTCAATTCCAACCAGGAATCTGACAACATACATTTTTGTGAAACAGGGTTTACTTCAACTCCCTTTTCATGTAGTTTTTCAGTAAATAGTGCAAGCAAAATAATCACCCAAATGTAAAAATTCTAGAATCAATTAGCCACATTCATAATTTTGGTTGTATGATAGATCAGTATTAATACTTTTCTGTCTCCAGCCTGATCTTGTAGAACTGGAAAGCAGGATTGATTTAAACTGTTGGTGAACATACATCAGTTCTATAAATGATATTGGTACACTTGCAAACAGATATAGAAAAAGAGCAAAGGAAAAAAAAAATCAATGTTCACAAAATTCAAGGAAAATATAGAAGTCATTCACACTAGTGAATTTGATATACAATTTGTCTTTTTCATCATCCCCTTTGGTCAATATATGCCCATTGCAGGTAACTTCTACAGAAATGTTAGAGAAGAAATCAGAGAAACATACCATCTCCATTATTCATCGGACTTCTTAGGTGCTCATTCTCGTGTGATGGGTATGACTCCTCCACTTGACATGTGCAACAAAGCCATCTCCGCATCTTGTCTCTCTTCCTCAAATATAAGTCGTCTTCAGACCTCGCTTTCCCCAAACGTACAAAGTCACCAGATCGAGGCGCATATGCCTGTATATTATTCAATTCCGTTCAACACTAAACAAGAGCCTAGAAAGTTGCATTTGAGATCAAAAGTACGTATTTATGGATGACAAAACTAAACCAAGAATTATCCGTGTTGGGCCATATACATGCCTTAACTACAATAATTCATGGAGTCGCTAGCAAAAGAGCACCATTGAAAACAAACACTGTAGAAGGTAAGCCTCTGTTACATTGCATCTATGTGATTTTAAGAGATCAAAACAAGCCGGATCCTTCAATTAAGAAGTCTTTCAAGACGAACGTATAATCGAACAAAACGCAACTACGTTTCAAACAACAGATTTTTCTGAAATAAAAAGCATCAAAATAACAAAACCAACAGCCAATTGACACTTTATACATTAACTAAAATCTTCCAAAACGCAAAAACAACAAAATGAAAAAGACACATCAACCTAATTGATCCATTTAATGCCTCCAAATCAGTTATACATTTCCAAAGAACGGAGATTGACATAGGCCCAATAATGCTTACCTCAACTTGACGATTCTGATAATTGCGCTCCATCGGAAGAAAAAATAAATAAATAAATAAAAGTAAGGAATCTATAAAAACCCAACAATCGAGAAAGCGGAAACTTCCAAAAGAACTCAATATATATGACGGGTATTAACGAAGAAAAGAAGAAATGCGGCCAAATATTTACAAAGGGCGAGGGAGAGAAGACGACAGAGAAGCCCCAAACACACAAACAAGAGAGAATGAAAACGAAGCCAAAGAGTAAAACAAAAAAGGAGGCCCTTTAACTCAAATTGGTTCGTTGACAGCTCACAAAACCACCGAAATTACAGGACTAACCATTAGAAGAAAAAAGGAAAGAAACCCAAAAATAACACAGAAGGGGTTAATTAGAAATGGGGAAAAGATTGTACCTTTAGGAGTAATCTTATATCTAGACCTCTCTCACTGGCTGTTCCCCTCTGTCTAGGTTTTGGATGTGTTAGTTTGGTGGATTTTGGTTGTATAAAATGAAGTGAATTATAGAGAGAGAGACATGTAAACTTGCTTTTAAGAGAAGGGAAAGGAAAGGCAAAGACAGATAGATTACGCGGTGGTGGTGATCAAGAGAGAGGGAAAGGAAAGACAAAGACAGATAGATAGATAGATAGACTATGCGATACTTCATACTTTTAG
>JANIMX020000153.1:1016384-1028306 GCA_024582655.2 Erythroxylum kunthianum | reverse complement strand
ATGAAATCGAAATTTTTTCATTTTCAATGAAAATTAAAAGATGAAAACAGAAAACAATTTTCTGTAAATAAACACACCCTTGTCATCTTAAAATTCTCAGTATGATAAAACATAACAATAACAACAACTTGGTCAATGCACACAACCTTACACAACACAAAAAAAAACCCAACAAACAATTTTGTTATTTTGTGACGGTTTAATGATGGTCATTAATTGTACGCAATATTCCTCTTATATTTTATAAAATTGTTGTTTTAATCAGTGGCTCGAACTTGTGACTTTCGGTCACAAATAAGTAAGCTTATCAATTACTCAAAATTTCGCCATCGTATTCAACCTTACGTATATAATAATAATAATATGAAAATAAATGGAGATTTTATGTAGCATGACAATAATTGAAAGGGATGCTAATAAAACAAGAAATGAAACAATCGTTAGTCTATTTGAATTCTAATGAATAAATGGCAAGTTGTGGGGTATTAAACCGTACATATTATCTTCACCATATAGCAACACTCCTTAGAATTTAAGGACACCAAATCGTAAAATCATCCTGCCCCCTTTAAAAAAAAAAAAAGTCGGTCCAATTTTGTCGTCAATATAAAATATGGTACAAAAATCTTTTGCTCCATGTGTCGGTAAGGGAACAACATGGCCACGTACATGAAACTTGGACAAACACCACATGCTCTTGTGCCCTAAATCAGGCAATCATGCATTAAATTTAATATTCCAACTCCATCAAATTTATCAATTAATGATAAATCTCTTTGTTTACAAGACATAATAATGGCCAATATCCAAAAATATATTACTCTTGCCATAATATAAATAGAGTACTGAGTTTTGAAATAACTGGTATGGTTATTTTTTTATGAATAAAATGTGACATGTTCGAATCATGGAAACATTTTCTTTATAAAACATATAAGAGGAAGGCTATGTATAATTGATGTCTCTCGTTTAATCTTTGCAAAGCAAAAAAATTAAGTTTATTATTATTGTTTTGTCACAATAAAACTCTTAAGTAACATGCATACTATTTTTAGAATACATAATAACTCTTTAATTACGCAAGTGACATATATTGTTACACTTAATATAACATGTGTACTATTTTTAGAACATTTAATAAACTGTTGCATTCGGGAACCAACAAAGGAGTAGGGGTGACTGGAGGGGAAGGATCTAGTGGAGAGAAGGATTTCAACAAATATCGTAAATTGGAGTTACCGGTGTTTACAGGAGAAGAGCCGATTGGATGATTGTTTCTGGTGGAGAGGTATTTCTCAATCAACGGAATTCTAGACGAAGAAACGTTGGAAGCCGTGGCTGTGTGTCTGGAAGGAAGAGCGTTGAACTGGTTTCAGTGGTTTGAAGCAAGGAATCCAATGCAGAGTTGGAGAGAGTTCAAGAAAGAGCTCACTCGGCGGTTCCACCACTCCCAACAGGGCAATGAGTATGAAATCTTGATGGCTCAATGGCAAGAACACTTGATGACCGAGTACCGAGAACAGTTTGAATTATTGTCTACACCGTTGAAGGAGGCTCCGGAGGAAATGTTGATTGGGGCGTTTCAGAATGGGCTTAATGAGGACATACGGGCGGAACTAAGAATGTTGAACGTCCACTCCCTCTTGGAGGTAATAGACATGGCTCAGAAGATTGAGGAGAAAACTGACCTCTCGAAAGTCAGTGTTGTTTTTCTATTATTGCATTGCTATAGTAAGAGGGTTCTATCATATTCATTTCTTTGTTTACCATTACATTAGGTAAACCCTTATAGGTTATGTAGGCAAACTATATTTTGTTTTCATTTCTATTCAGACCAGGATCATGGTTCTGGTTCATCTTCAATCCTTCTTCTCTTGCTTTACATTTTCTATTGCCATTCATTTTGTTTTACAATATTACCTGGAAATTAGAAGAAAAGGACATCTTCAGAAGGATAAAGGATGCTATCTGGTAGAACTCCTTAACATACCAGCTTTGAGTTCTATATTTCTTTGAATTTAAGCCTTCAACATCTGATTTTGTTGGTATATTGACTTGCACCAAGTTTAACATGGGGCTTTTTAAGTTAACACCGTGTAAACATGTAAGTTATCCTTACATCAACTCGCTGCAGACCCACTGAAATCTGTTCCGTCAATAGCAGCTATTGGTTACAATGGGGTTCAAATTTGGCATAGAGGTACTTACTAATGTCAAAGAGTTTGTTTGAGATACTCTGTAAAATGAGAACTAAGGTTGCTCTAGTATTATAATATTTTTCTTTGTAATTGTTCAGAAGGATTTGTCAACGCTGAAGACCTGGCACCAAGTTTAGAGAAGGGATGGTTTGGACTTCATGTTCAGGCATGCTTGATATTTGTTTTTTAATTGTGTCCATAATTTACTCTCATCTGTTAGGTTATTTTCAATCTTTGAAACAAACACATGTTAAGTCTAAGGAGCTTAAAGTAGCAGAAATGGACCATAAGTGGGCGTCATTTTTTTTGCCTCTTATCAGTGGTTTCCTGATGAAACAAGGAAGTTGACTGTTATCTGCTATTTGTTAGGTTTTGGTGATATTTGGGATACTTTCTCTAATGCATTTTGTTTCTGTTTATCTTGTTCAATCACTGTAATCAATGTCTCAACATTCTGAATCTTCTGTTGACGGAAAAAAGCCTTCTGTCACTTTGTTATTTTTAAGGGTTTGTTGCCCACTATAACTTTTGGAAGTGGTCTTTTCCTAATTGGAACACTGATGAAAAATGCAGGAAACCACCGTAAGTGTCTTGTCTGCAGCCCTTGCTTCTAGAAAAACA
Organism: Erythroxylum kunthianum; assembly: GCA_024582655.2. Classification (NCBI taxonomy): domain Eukaryota; kingdom Viridiplantae; phylum Streptophyta; class Magnoliopsida; order Malpighiales; family Erythroxylaceae; genus Erythroxylum; species Erythroxylum kunthianum. The sequence goes on along the minus strand of JANIMX020000153.1, from coordinate 1,025,487 downwards.
GAAGTATCTACTACTGGGGAAACTTCTTCAAGTTCAGTGCTTCCATCACCATCAGTTGAGCCTGTCCAATCACTGGTCAAACCATCAGATTCTTCTGAAATAGAAGAAGACAACAGCGATGAACAAAAGGTCGAGGTAACTCTATGGGTTGTTATTTTCTGCTCAAATGGTTTACTTTTTTCATTACTACAAATATATGCTTGACATGTTTTTTCTATACAGAAACATGCAAAAAATATTTTGGATGATAAAACATCTCCGAGGTCACTTACCACTAGTATGTCATCAAATAGTAGGGATGACCAACCATTGCCTCCAACCACAGAAGTTGAAGACATAGCTTCTCCACTGGCGGTAGTTGCAGAAAATTCTACAAACAATCATTTATCTTCAATTGCTACAGATGGTGACCCTACTCCTGCAGAAGTCATAGCTCATCATTCAGTTGTCTTGCATGAAGATTCAGATCCAGTAACTGTTGAAACTAATAAACATATACCAGATATTAAGAAAGAACCTGTGCGTAATGAGAAGGTTAGTGTATTGGACAATAATACAAGAGTCAGTGAATCATGTGAGGTACATTTAAGCATTAGATTGCCCTCGGGTGCAAGCCTACAAGAGAGATTTCCTGTAACAAGCACTTTGAGAGCAGTCAAAGACTATGTGGACAGCAATCAAGGAAATGAAATTGGCTCATATGACCTTGCCATTCCTTATCCCCGCAAGGTATTCAATGATCAAGGTATGAACTTTAGATCACCAACTACTTTCCTCCATTTATAGGTCATGTGTTGCAACATTTTTGTCTCTGAACTCATTTTTTATCCGAACTTGTTGCAGATTTGAGCAAATCTTTATCAGAATTAGCCCTTTTTAATAGACAAGCATTGATAATGGTTCTTCGTCATGGGGCCACAAGCTACAAGAGAGGGGTTTCTGACCAAATAACCTCCACAGAAGATTCGTCAAATGGGAATGAGGGGGGATATTTTGCATACCTCAGAGGGATTTTGTCTTATGTCAATCCTCTTTCTTATCTCCGTGGTAATGCAACCTCATCAAGTAGTGGGCAAGCTGAAACTGGCATATGGGAATATGGTGAGCTTCTGCACCTTTGTTTGTAGGCCAATCACATTTTGTTAGGTTGACTCTTTGTCATGAAAAAGGTCATCTTTTATTTCATTTTTTTTAAGCTTCTATAACCATAATGAATAAGATCAATTCATGCATAACATCCTGTGGAATTAGCATATTATTTTCCTATTTTTTGCTCTAGTCATTTTGCATGTTAATTGTCAAAGTTCAGTAATCAATTACTTCACCTTAACTTTTTGATGCTTCCCCTTTTGAGTTCCTGGGTATTGACAAGTTTCAGTTTATTCTTTTCAAGTTAGTTTCATGAAGGCCTGCTACCCATACCATATCGTAGTACCTTTACGTCCACCCAGTTGAGTCCCCCTCAGCATCCTTCATGAGGTGATCAATGTTGTGCAAAGCCCAAAAAATTAGTCTTAGAAGGCTGAATTAGGTGATCACAATTGAAATGTAACCTAATGTAGTGTGTGTGGTCTAACCTGGAAGGGAGTGATGGTTTTTGTATGGATCTATGTCATTGCGACATGGAATTTGCATCAATCGACTGCATTTTGGCTCTAGCTCATTCGATGACCCGGGGTTTGGGTTTTTCACGTGGACCAGTTCCATTACTTTCACCTAACTTCTGCTCTGATTTACTCAGACTTAAGGTTTTAAATAAGTATAATGTCTGCATTCTTAATACGAAGATTGATTAAGGAAGCAATTGTTGCATTTATCTTTATGGTTTACTGTTAGTGTTGAACTATGTGGAATTACTATCAACACCGTTGTGTGGGGACTGATGAGTCTTGTAACAAATGCTCTAAGATAGTGATTAGTTTCCCGGAATTCATCTGAATATGTAAATGTATAGCATATAGAAAACAGGTCGTACTGAAAATCTGGTTGAATACTTTCAGTGGAATATCTACCTCAGCTAAACTGTCTTTTATGTGATAGGTCCAAATCCATCACTAAATAATAACTTGGCAGGTCAGAGACCCTTTTCAAACAACGATCAGAATCAAAGCACTACTCCAAGTGGCAGAAATGGTGACAAGAGCAGGCAACCGACCTCCTCTCGGTTTGGAAGCAATATTCACACTCTGAAACATGACGATGATGATGCCCGATTCAATGATAGAAATGCCTTTTGGAATGGAAATTCAACCCAGTATGGTGGCAACAACGATGGTAAATAATGCTGCAGTTAGGTTTTGCACTTTCTTCTATGTGGATGTATGAAGAGTATTCTGTTACCCTTCCCCTGGATTTTAGACATTGAACCTCAATAATCCTAAAGTGCGAATGTATATGAAGGACGAGGTACTAAATAAAGAGAACATTATATTTATGGAGCCAGTGTTTGCTCCTATCAAGGGTGTGATTGATACAACTTCAAGATATAGATATAATCTTATCTGCATTGGTGATTAACAAGTTGCGTTTAAATTTCTGAAAGTTGTATCAATCATATTTAAAAAATGCATTTAAATTTTTGGAGTGTTGTATCAATCAGGCCAAAAAGTTGCATAATTTAGAATACTTTAAAGAAATTAGACGAGCCGTTTTAGATACTGTGCGCTCTCCTTTTAATTTAAAGACGTCATATTCGTGTAATGTATAACAATTATATTTAAGTAATAAATTTTAATTGAGTGTTATATTAAAATAGGCAATTAGAAATTACAATTAAGGTGAGCTTGGAATTGAAAGTTTAAGTATAATTGATAAAGTCATGAATTATACAATAAATTTAAAACAACATTCGTAAAGACAACCATCAATAGAAACAGGTATGCTTTATCAAAATTTCTTCAGAAAATTTGAACATTTATAACATGGATATAAGGTAAACTATGCTGAATGACTGATGATGAAGCTCCAAATAAACGAGGCAAACCACACTTGAAGCAGTCGGGATCGAGTGTGCATAGGCAAATTGTTAAGCTTTGAGCATAAAGGCGAAGTCTGCTGGGCAGAAAAATTCCAATGCGTATGTGCAGCAGAGATGGCTGGGTTGAGGCCAGCAAAGACTGTATTATAGGTTGTGGTGAACATGATGCTAAAGAGAAAGATGATGATAATTGTATAGTTTATTTTGGCAATGAAGACAAAGAAGGTGATTGTGCAGACAAAAATGACGAGATTCCAGATTTCTGTGACTGTATGAAAGTTGCGACATTCTTGCCATTTAGAGTTGAAGGTGTCAGTCTTGGCGAAATGGAGAAATCGTGGTAGATGAAGGTAGAGTTTACAAATCCTGGAGAATTTGCCATTAGAGATATAAAGGATGGCAACTGCAAAGGCAACTTTGGCATTGAAGACCATCACAGATAGTGGTTTTGTAGACAATGGATGATGGAGTTGCACTTTGGTTGGACAAATTCAGCATTGAAGACCAAAGTCAAGGTGATTTTGTAGGGAATGATGACTGTGTTGATAATATTGAGTGAAGTAAGAAATTAAGGAAATCAAGATAATTTTTTATATTATAAATATTTATTTATTTATTTATTTTTATAAAAATTAAGGAGTTTTTGAGTAATTGGTAAGATTACTCTTTTTTTTACCATAAAGTTACATGTTTGAGTCACGGAAATAATTTCTTTGTAAAAAATACGAGGAGAAAGTTACATATAATTGATGTCTCTCCCCTTATAAAACGGGAAGATTGGGTTTGATGTGTTGTTTATTTTTATTTATAGATAGTAACTTGTTGAACATAAGCCATTTGCAATACATAATATTATAAAATAAAAAAAAGGGTTTCCGTAATTCAAATATTATCTGTTCAAGACTTTGATTCACTAGTCATCATTTGATGCAAACAGAGGATGAGCAATAATCACTAACGTATATAAATGTATTGCCAAAAAATTGTTTTGCATCATGCATTCTGCTAGGCTAATAAAAGCATGTCATTTATATTCATTTTATTAATTCTTACAATTGAGGGTGAATCTTGGAGTAACGATTAAGATTATTCATTTATAACTGGAAGGTCATAGGTTCAAATTATAAAAATAGTTTCTTTGAAAAAATGTAAGAGAAATATTACATATAGTTGATGTCTCTCACTCAACCCTCGTAAAACGAAAAAATTAAATTTTATATAATTTATATGATTAAATGTGATTCAATGCCTATCTTACTACATTTACTACGTATACTACACATTAACCTAAATTATATCAAGTTGATATTTTTCCCACGTATAAAAATTTTAGGATTCACATTAAATTTGACTACATAGTATCCATCACTCCCCATATTTGGAGGAGCTCTAACATAACCACAATCAATCTTTCTATGTTCCTTTATCTTATTATAATTAAAATTAAAAAAAACATTTCAAATTTTAGTTTAATAACTTTCTTTATTAAATTTAATATAAAATCATTTATGTTAAAAATAATAACTATTATTTAAAATATTTTTACAATTAAAATAACTTAAATATTTTATGTTAAAAACTATTTAAACATAAAATTATATTTTTAAACTTTAGTCCTTTATCTTTAGAATCAGCTAACAGACCAGATCTACTCATGACAGTGTAGAGCATGTGCCTCAGAACAACTATATTGTTTAAGGATATATAAGGAAGGTCCATGAACTACAAAATTATGAAAAGAAGTAAATAACTATATTAAAAATCATGATTTATGATTTCATAATTTGGGGTTTAAGATTTAGAGTTTTAGAATTCAATGAAAGTAATTAACTGATAATTGTCAAATTTTGTTATTTTAAAGTAATTGGCATTCTTCAAATAGTAATCTCAAACTTATTTAAAGAACAATGTGAACAACTAATTTTCCTTATTTAAGAGAATTTACATTATACAAATTGGTCCAATAAATATTATTGGGATGGGAAGATGTAATTAGGGGTGGCAATGGGTGGGCCCACTTGCTTTTTTTTAAATAAATAAATAAATAATAATGTTGTTTTTTACAAAAAAATGTCGTCATTTTTCTATAGCTATCGGGCCTTGGATTGAGTCAGCCCGAGCCGACCTTATTGACTTTGGACCAGCGCAGATTGTCATGCCTAGATGTACCACACAAACTACAACAAACTCAGTTTTACTATTTTGCAAGGGTTGAGTGAGGGACATCAATTATACGTAGCATTTTCTTTATATTTTTTTTACAAAGAGATTGTTTCCGTGATTCGAATTTGTGAACTTTCAATCACGAAGGAGTAACTTTACCGTTACTCCAAGGTCCGCCCTCCATGCTTAAATGTAATCAACCTTAATGTATTTATGTAATGTTTAAAATTTCATCATTTCATTCCTTCAAAAACATATTTATTGCTAATAATATATCAGTATGAAGAAGATTGAAGGACACACATCAAATTACCAAGTTGATGACACTTTACTCAAAGTATTTGTGCACAATGTAATGTTTGATACTTTGCAATTAACCTTATATTATTATTCTGGTTCATACCGATTGCAACCTGAAGGTTGCCTTAGATTATGCATGATTCTTTATATTTTAATTAGCAAAACAATTACTATTACACATATCATCCAATAGATTCTTCAATATATTACACTTCTAAACTCCTTGCAACTTAAATTTCATTCCATTCCATTACATATTACCAAATATCACACACTAAACAAATTAAAAGAGAAATAGGTCCAAGCATATGACTTTGTTCTTTTACTTGTATGTGATTTTGGTTTATCAAGTTTAATAAGGTGTCTCCCTCGTCTTATTAAGCCTCATCAGTCTATGTTTTTCCTCTATGGAATATATTCTGTAATTGACCAACATAAAATATATAGTTTAGAAGTCATCCAGAAAATGGCATGAAAAAAAAGCTAGTATAGTTTACAGGAAACCATTTGTTCTAATAGAGTAAACAACAACAAACTCAGTTTTTCCGCTTTGCGAGAGTTGGGTGAGGGATATCAATTGTACGCAGTTTTTTTCTTGTATTTTTTTTACAAAAAGACTATTGCCGTGACTCGAATATGTGACCTTCCAATTACAAAAGAATAACTTTATCATTACTCCAAGACTCGCCTTCTATATTTGTTCTAATAGAGTATTATTCCAATTCTATCTTGAGTCATGCTTTGTAGATGTTTTTTAGCAAGTGAGTAAGCATTGACTATGATCAAAAGAATGAAATTTTTTCCAAAAACATGCATCAATGATTATAAGCACCAAAGTACTTTAGACGGACTGCAATTAAAGAGAGCAAGTGATTCCTCTCTAATGGAGTTGAAAAGTTAAAAGGATTGAGGTGAAAGGTCTTGGAATGCTTGCTTTATCTCATTAGTCAAACTCAGAAATAGAAAAAGGCAATGGAGAATCTATAATTATATTCATTTAAAGAAGAACCAAAACCATCCAAATAAAAAGTACATTTAGAAAGTGGAGAAAAGGGTAAAGAACACATTAGGCAGCTAAAAGGGGAGCCTTCACATTGTATAGCCAACTCCAAATAAACTATGCCTTGTAAGGCAAACAAAAAAAAGATATGAAATTAATCTCAAATCCTTAAGAAAAACTTCTATATCATTTATTTAATAGCTAATTAGGCCTCATCTTTAGACATTCATCAGATGAGGTACATGTCAATGGAAACTTGATTATGATCACCTGAGTCTCATGAGTTTGTGATAGGCAAAGCTACATTTCTTTCTAAATTAGAGTTCAAATTGGAAACAACCTCTCTACTAGTTGGGGATAAGGCTGAAGCGGGATTTTTACTGAGTGTTGTTATTGTTGTTGTTGAATCCATTGATTGTACTTCATTTACACAAAATGCAGTTTCAAGCTTGTAGTTAGACTTCAGTTTTCTATATTATGTGATTGTATCTTAACTTTTATTGGCTGGAAGAATAATCAAAAAGCAGGTAAAAGAGGCTTTTCTGTTATCTTTCTTTTTCTGTGTAAACAAAAGCATCAACAACTTCTGCTTCAACAAGCAAACTCCAATTTATACCACAAAAAGAGGCTTTCTGTCATTTTTCTCTTTGAGATATTTATTGTTTTTTTCTCAATCTTTATACCCTCTTTACCACCTCAAGAATATAATATTTGTAAGAGGGAATCAGTAATCAAAATGCAGAAGTATTATCCATGAAGCTTTTGGTCAAATTCCATATGAGTTTTATGCTTTAAGTCACTCCTGCATCTACATGAACGAGACCTCCTAACACAATGGATGTAACAAACCTTAACCATGTTTACAAGCTAATATTTCTTGATTAAGTTTCTGTAATATTTAATACCAAAATTAACATTAATATTTAATACTTTATCCTTACAATAAAATCTTTGCAGATAAACATACAGTTAATAAGGGTTATCGAAGATTTTGTTGAGATTCTGAAAACAAATTTCAACATTCTCGCCTAGATCATAGGAAAGGATAACTCTTACGTTCTGATATACCAAAGAGAAAAGCATTCGAGTTAAATCAAATCTAGCGAAGTTTTAGAATGTTCAAGTCAAATTCAAGAAGTGAGCAAAATGACTTCTATACACTGACAATGACCAACCATTAATTAAATAGAAGAGCTTTTGTGATTCTTTTGCATTAGACATGCAAATAATGTTGAAGGAGATTTGACTTAAACTGGACAAATTTAATAATGCAAGATTTCTATGTAGGAGTAGGCCCCGCAGTTGGGTCACCTAGAGTTTAAGTTACCTTTGGTTGTTTGTGACAAAGGTGGAAGATAAAGAGTAAGCCAAGTGAAAGTGGTGATACGTGATCGTCTGTTGCCAAAGGTCTCTCTCAAACTTCAACGGGTGGAGGCAAATTCCGTGTACAACTTGTGAAGTCACAAAAAGCTCATTGCTTTAATCTTTCCGGGATTGATTCTCTAGCTAATTTTGACAAAGAAGCTATCTTTCATTATTCGTTGTCACTCTTGTATCATCACACATAACGTAACCTTGTTCTACTTTCTGAATGCTGATTATTTGCATCGTCACCCGAGCTGCAGTGGGTGGTTGTTGGTTGGCCAATTCACTACGTTTGGACCTCTAAACTGGCTTTTCGGTGTTTCCTGAAATTTGGATAGAAATTTTGGCTGTTCTTGTGCTGGAAAAATGATTACCTCTAAGGAGTTTTGGTCTAAGAAAACATTGGTGGCTCTTGGGCTGGGGCAGTTTCTTTCATTGCTCATCACTTCTACTGGTTTTTCATCTTCTGAATTGGCTAGAAGAGGTTCTCTCTCTTTCTCTATGTTATGAGTATGAATATTTGTCATTATATGCTTCTGCTATTGGTATTAGTGCTAAATCTTACCAATTTGTTGTTATGACTATTTGATACTGGACAGATTTATGTTTCACGTGGTGTCCTAACGATTGTCTTATATTGCATAGTTAGTAAAGTGTGTTTATTCTACTTTTAGTTTTGGATTTTGTCTGTAATCTGCAGCTCTTCATCATGTTTAAAGTGCTCTTCAAAAAGAAGGTTGTCTTTCTGTCTGTGACTTGCTAAACATTTGGCCGTTGAAACATCAGGTGTTGATAACCATATTTAGCATTATGGTTCCTCTCTCTTTTTTTCTCTTTGGTTTTATCTTTTCCTTAGTCAATCTCCTACTTTGTTTGACAGGCTTTTGAAAAAATTGATCTTTTATGACTATTTCATCTTTATTTTCTACTCAGGAGTCAATGCCCCAACTTCTCAGTCTTTTCTGAACTACTTGTTCTTGGCCATTGTTTATGGAAGCATTATGCTTTACCGGAAGAAGCCCCTTAAGGTGATTTTCTTTGTGCTTCATCTATATGCTTCTGCTTTTCTGCCCTCCTTTTTCCACTCTTTTTTTTTATATTGACGACTAGATATAGTCCTTGGAGATCTTATGCAATTAACTGCAAGAAGGCAATTTACACAAGCAATGATGAGGTGGATTAGATTACAAATTATTCCAGTTTCTGCATCCAATATTCTAGTTACCTTACATCCTTTTGGAATTTCTGCAGGCAAAATGGTACTACTATATCCTTCTTGGATTGGTTGATGTTGAGGC